>VYZQ01015563.1:0-78222 GCA_013400655.1 Mystacornis crossleyi | reverse complement strand
TTAAAAAGAAATACTGTGAAGGCATTTGGTTTTAATAACCTTGAAATCAAGGAAGGTGTCTTTGGGCTATAGTATCAGAGTGAAATTGAGGATGGTTGGTTTGCAGCAGAATTGTTGACCTTGTATACTGTGAAGTTTATCTAAGACAAAGCCTTGAGTTTTGAGGTTGTTCTTCCCAATGTGGGAAATAACTCATTTAGTTTTACCATGTTTGTGGTGGTGGCAGACTGTCAGAGGGGAGAAAAGCTACAAAGAAATCAGAGTAGCTTAAATCCCATAGTAGAAAAGGAGGAACTAATCTTACTTACTAGATATTGCTATTTAGTTTGTATAATAAAGGCACATTAAAATGCCCCATAGAAAAATATTTCCAGGTAACATTGAGATCAGTGCACTTGATTAGCGTGTGCTTTGTTTTTTTCACTAACTGGTGGTTTCAGTGTATGTCACTTCATTATTTTTCTCTGTTTAGGTGGTGCAATGATTGGTGTTTTTGCAGGAGGAATGGGAGCACCTAGCATGGGCCCAGTAAGATCTGGAATGAGTAGGTTAACTTGTTTCAATAGAACATAAATGCATAGGCTGTGTAACAATGTGGTGTACACCTACTTGTATCAGAGAACTTGGAGTGTAGTGTCCTGCCCTTGAGGAAGTAGAACTGTTGCATGTGACAAGCCTAACGGTTTTCAAAGCTGTTTTGTTGAGGTAAAAGCTCAGAGGAAAACTAGCTAATGCAGTCTTTCCCTTAATCTTAGATTTGGAATGGTTTCAACTTCTAATTCGGAGGGAGAAGTGATTAAACTTGTGTTTCAGAAAAAAGACAGGCAGAGATATTTGAGTAAACTTCATGAAGCTGAACCTCAGTAATCTCTCATCATTGAAATAAAAATCAGCCTTGAATTTCAGATTATCAGCCAGTTTAATTTTGTGCCAAGCTCCAATACTGAGTTTGTACTGCAGCAACTGTCTGAGTTCCTCAGGCTAGAGCAGATGAGAAGTTAAAATTTTGCTAGTGCCAATCTTGAAAGCCATAAGGCCTAAAGAGAGGGTCCCTCATGAAGGATCTTGATAGTTTTACTGTACATGAAATTTTAATTACGAATCCAGAAACATTATAGTATTTGAATGCTATTGCTCTTAGTTCTTTATGTGAAATAAATTAATATATTTTATTCCATGTATGTACTTTTTACCTGGGCTTAATCCATGACACATAGGAGAGTGCATGCTCTTCACAATACTTGCAGTACCTTCTGTTCTTGGCAAAAAAAAAGCCTTCTCTGTAAGATTTTGTACTTAGTGTGGGTATGGCTGCATTAAGTAAACCTGAATGTAAATGCAAGAAGCCAAATAAACAATAGTGTATCTGGTCAAATTATCTGTATCTTAGTATTGCTACAGTTATTTATTTCATCTTTTTGGTAAAGGGTATCATATTTTTATTAATTAAACAAGACAGCCTTTAAATCTGAATTCTTGTGTTCAGCATTTTGCTGCATTAGATGGTACGACTAACAGCTTGATGCAGTTCGGTTTTACTTTTATTTTAGAACTGACACTGTATCTTGTAATACTTTGTTATAAAATACTAGCCATACTACTCGATAAATCACTGTGCACGTATGAAAGTTCTGGTTTATATTACCGCAGTTTTAATAAAGTTATTCTTCTCCTGACACAAGAACTTTATTTTATACCAAATATTGGTGTGTTGAGTACTAAAAGGAGATTTTGTTTTATCCTCCGTTTGTTTGTGTGTGTAGGTGGCGGAATGGGGGGTATGAACAGCATGGCTGGAGGAATGGGAATGGATCGGATGGGTGCTGGGTTTGACCGGATGGGACCAGCCATGGGTGGAGGCCTGGACAGGAACATGGACATCGATCGAGGGTTTGTGCCTGGCCCCATGGGAAGCGGCATGAGAGAGAGATTAGGCTCCAAAGGCAACCAGATATTTGTGAGAAATGTAAGCAATTAAATATATAGAAACCACAAGCTTATTTTGTCTTTGTTTGATTACACACTCTTTTTCTCATTATAATATTTTGTTATCAATAATACTTTTTTATTCTAGCTTCCTTTTGACTTGACCTGGCAGAAGCTAAAGGAGAAATTCAGTCAGTGTGGTATGTATATGAACCTTACCCCTGCTCATCTCCGTGGACTTCATGTGTTACGTGGTGTTTATTAGATAACAACGTGAAGACTGACTCTGAAGAAGAGTCTGGCTAGCTTAATCTTTCTTATTTCACCCAGCTTTCTTGAGTTTTAGAAATAATTTTTAGGCATGACAGAACACAAGACCAAGGTACAGTATGGGCTATGTTGGCTCTGAGTGGTCACTTGCTATAAACTTTAACCTATACCATTAATAAAATACCTCTGCGAAATTTTTCTTTTTGACATATTCCCTGGCCAGTAAGAGTACATAATGTAGTGTTTCTTTTGAGATAAATATGTGCAGGAGCCTGGGTCTGTCCAGGTCATGCATTATTTTCAGAAATGGTGCTGCATTGAATCAGTTAGTAATTTTGCCAATGTAGCATACAGGTTATTTTATGCATGTAGATGATCCTGATTAGCATATTTGCAGGCTGTAATGTTCCCCTTTATCTTAAGAAATAAAGGTTTGCTACAAATATTCAATAATTGTTTTCATCCAATTCAGAAAAGTTGGTCTTTTCACAGAAATAAGTGAAAAAGAAAGCTTGGGTGTAGAAATACATGACGTGTTTTGAAAACACATTTTCAGAACAGAGAGCTTTAACTGAATTACAGATGACTTCTCATTGTGGATAGAAGAAAAGATAAATAATGTAAAACGTACTACTGATACCTAAGACAGTCATCATGCAGCTGTTTACAGAGTGGATATAAATTAGAACTCACAGTTCAACTTTGAAAAATTGTAAGGTGTTGACTTTTTTTGTAGATGGAGGATATAGCACAACAGGTTCTTTCGTTTTTTAAGTCTTAGCCTCCTGGGCAACTTTCAGATAGTTCAGAATTTTTTTCTCATTATTCCTTTGTCAGCTAACAGACAGTAATTATGTTAATTGCTTTTTAGAATTATAAGCAGCGCATTTGTGTTACAAGGACTCTGTCTCCCAATGTTCAATTTCTTTTAGTGAAAGGCCAGTCTTACATGATATTTAAAAATAAAAGGCTTTGTACTTTAGGGAAAAGTTTTTTGGTCCTAGTGACATTCTAGGGCTCAGGAGGGGTGTGCTACAACGTACCCTAAGCAAAAACTCATTAACTCCAGGGAACCGAACATTCTCAGAGGTACCAAGACATCTTTATAAAAATATGTGCTTGTGAGTTGATTGTCCAGCCTCAAGGGAGCTCAGCAGGAATTGAATAGTGCATGCTACTGGGAGTTACCACTCTCAGCCTGGTAACTATTGTTTTAAAGGCTTTAATTTTGCTCTGCAGCTAATTACCAAAATTGTTTGATTGTGACTATTGCGTGGTGTGTTTTTGTGATGAACATGGTGGACTGGATTAAGCTATGGTTTGGTTAATGCCTATCAACGTTCACTCTTCTGTCAGTGTCTGTAAATGAAACAGAGACCTTGCCCTGAGTCTTGTAGGGCACTTTGTTTCAAACTTGAGGTCAAATACAGGCACACTTTATCTTACCCTGATGTGAAGGAAAGATTTGAGATAGCAGATCTGGATCTGGATTCTTTACTGCTGTTTTGTCCCATGTCACCTTGCCTGAATGAGTGAATGTACCATTGGTCTGAAAGTGCCAATTTCAAATGTTCCCCTAGGTTATACTTAAAAATGTTTTGTTATCACTTCTGAGTTCTTTAAGTTGTAAGTACACTGAGGACTTGAAATAACTGCTGTTTAACTTATTTATTCAGGTCATGTAATGTTTGCAGAAATAAAAATGGAGAATGGAAAATCAAAGGGCTGTGGAACAGTCAGATTTGACTCACCAGAATCTGCTGAAAAGGCCTGTAGGATAATGAACGGCATAAAAATCAGTGGCAGAGAAATTGATGTCCGCTTGGATCGCAATGCATAATTTAAAACTGTGTGTTCAGGAACATTCCTATGTCTGTTTAGCTTCTCTATCTTAGTAAGTCATTTTTAGTAACATTGTATGCTTAGAAAAGCTGTAAAAAGGAACTTTTAAATCCCACCAGCCTTTAACAGTATAGTGTTTAATATACTGTGATACTTGTTAACTGAATCTTACTATGTTTGGTTTTTAAAGACAATTTGCCTGATTTTTGTTGTTTTTTTAGAGGCACTGAGCACCTGCAGGTCCCTGTAGACCGTGGATGCTCTGGATGCTCAGTGCCTTTGGAAAATTAGGCCAAGTGTCTCTAGTCATTCAGTTTAAATGAATGGTTATACTGTTTTTAATAAAATAAGCCATTTTCTCTGTTAATCTCCAAATTGCATAGTGGGATTTATTTAGTGTTTTCTGATTTTTATTTTCCCCCTCCGGTGTGTATCAGCATTGTAATGTTAAAAGTAGATGTCTTTTTCAGAATTTTGGTTTTATATGTGCGTTGTAGTCATACTGTAATTCTTGACTCTAAAAGAAAGGGCTCCAATTAGGCTGTGATGTTTTTGTTCTACTTAATATTACTTTAATGACATGACTTAGTTCTGTATATAAGATTTAGAGCCCAATGGGAGTTTGGAGTTGGGTTGTTTTTAATTTTATTTTGACTAAATGAAGAAACTGATCTTTTTCTCCTGCTTTTATTTTTTTCATCAGCATAATCACTGATTAAAGCTAGTTACCACAGACCCTTGTAGGATTGTTTCCTATGATGCCAAGTTCATATAAAATTGATAATACAGTAAATACTAAGTACAGGACAAGACAAATTGTTCCCAATCTTTTATCTATTCTCCAGCCATTCAGGTGAACCGCCAGAAAAATAAAAACAACAGAACAGATAAGAGAAATGGCTGTGTATGTCAGACCATTGCTGTTCACTTCTATGGGTCCTGATGTATTTATGAAGGCAGTTTTTATAAACCAGGGAATTCCCAAACAGAGCATATCAAATACGTTGGATCCTACAATGTTAGACATAGCCATATCTCCATTTCCTGTAGAAGAAGAAATACAAATAAGTTGGCTTAATTGTATCACGTGAAATTGCCAAACTGTTTTGGAGGAACGGACTGCCAGCCCTCAGTTTCTCGCAGAGCACCCTTTTCAGATTTTGCATCAAAAGAACTGTAGTCACAATTCTACAGAACAGGTTTGGGTACCACAACCATAAAAAGTCTCCCTAAATCACCAGCATCTGCACAGTTGCACTTAAAATTAAGCTAGACAGGCGATTATAAAGTCCAGTTACGTTTGAAATACCAAGACCTACAGTTGTGTTCTGCAGTAAAACTGTCATACTTGATCACCAACAAATAAACCAATCTAGAATACTTCTCTGAGATGCTCTGAGAAGTTTTTAAGTGTCTGAGCCACAGCTTTTTCAGGTAAGCTATTTATTTATTTTTAGTAGACTTAAGCTCTAGAATCTGGAGCCCAAATTTTGAGGTTACTTCTTGAATTTATCAAAATAGACTTCTTTCTTTTCATAGAACCTTTTAAACACATCCATTGGCGTGAGCCTAAATATTAAAATCTTTACCTTTTCGAGCCACCAGCACACTTGCAACTGTATCTGGTACACTTGTTCCTGCTGCGAGTAAGGTGAGACCCATTACTGACTCCGGGATTCCCAGTGTTTCACCTGCAGTTGAGAAATAAGGGTAGAAAATGCAAGTGCGGTTTCAGTTAGGTTTCATCCAAAGAAAGTGTTTTGGGCTTTGTTTGCTGGAGAAAGAATCAGTAATTACACAGTAATTTCAAATGGAATGTGTCAGCTAACTTGACTGCGTGTGACGTGACTGAACCACAAAGCAGTTAAAACAAAGAGTAACAACAAAGAAATATCCTTTCCTTGTTCTTCAAGTCTCCAGTGGTCAAGACATTAGCAATTATGATTTTCTTCTTGCAGATAAAGTAGAAGTTTAAGTATCTTAACAAATTACTACTCTTTTTTTTTCTTTTTCTCCCTCAACTTCTAGAAAATACTGTAGTCTCTTTTACGGTTTTGGGCATCTCCTTGTTAGTGTTCAAAAGTCATGAAGCAATAACTCTTACAATTACCCTCTTTAATCCCCTCGGGGGAGGGGAAAAAGCACATGAATTTTCTTGGGGAGGACAGTCATTAAGATACTATGAGAATACTGTCTCAACTACATGCCTTTACCATTTCACTCCAATTAGAAAGTGATGTGGAAGAATCAATGTGCAGAATTTTTATATAACTTGTAAGTACAAGTAACCCCTTAGAAGTGCGAGTTCCTTTAGGTAAATACTCATTTAAATTAAAAAAAAAAAGTTTTAAGCTGTTATTAAAACGGCAGCTTGTTTTTCCCTACTCTCTATTTTTCTTAGCCCCGAATGTCCTGTAACCATATTAATTTCTAACTTAAAAGACAGGGATTCTTCAAAACTGTTTTAGCAGTTTTACCATTCGGAAGCATCAAAATGCTGAAATATTTGATACCTCTAGTCAAGGTATGAAGTGATTAATTTTTCTTAAACTTTTTTGTTCACTAAAAAGTATCTTAATACTTTTTATTGTTGAAATCTGACTTCTTACTTGAAATATTTCGACACATTTAATAAGAGCAATTTTATTTAAATAAGAGGCAGTACTCTAAGCTAGGTCAGCAATGCTTGTCTATTACTTACCAGCTTAGTCTAGAGCAGCCCAGTAAATTTGTTTGATACTGTTTGTTGGTTTCAGAGGGACTAACATGATCCTGTTGCAGAATTTGTACTCTCTTTATCCTTCCATCACTCCTAAAAGATTTGTAGGATGAGGGACCAACAAATCAGCTTTTATAAACCATCCAGGCTGGAAAATAATGGTTCAAACCAAGGTGAAATATGAATGAACCAGCCTTATGTACCCAACATTAGTTTCTAGTCCTCTGAAGGTTATAAGACAGAAGTAAACTCAGGAGAATCTAATTTTGCTTTTTATTAGATAGATTTATCTTCTATTTAATATGTAGGGGTTTATTTTTTTTTCCTGGCAACTGACCATAAAGACAGAATAGTCTTATTTTTCTAGGCTTTAGTTAACTTTGTCTATCAGTAGCAATGTGTTGCTGTAAGCAGTCAAATTTTTTGCCAGCAACAGAAAGGTGTTCTAAGTTAGGTTTGTTCTTGACCGTCCCAGTTTAGTCCCCAGCTATGGTACCCTTGTGACATTCTGACAGGCTGATTATGCAGTGATAGAACCTTTGAGTCAACCTTCATGAGAGCCTGGACCTGAATATAACGTGTATGTAACTTGTAGTGTTTTAACATGTAAATAGATTGTAATTTACCTAGAAGTAGTGGGCCAAAGACCCCAGTACTACCTGTGATGACTCTTGGAAGTGAACTAATACATTATCTGAATCTCCACCCTACCTTCTTTCATATGAACTAATGCTTTGGCTTGTAGAACAGCAATAATGTTGACTTGAATCCTGTTTCAAAGGCTTTTAGCATCCAGACAGTGAACCCTTGCTCTTTAGGTACAAGTGGAAAATTATTTGACCAAGGGGTTAACATGGTGGGTATAATACCCAGCAGTCTACCAGAAATTTCTCAGAGGTTCACCGAATGTGTAGGTCTGCTCCTGCACTGAACAAGGAGTTATTCATATCTGAACTAGCAGAATGCTTGAGTAGGATTAGTAAGCTATAATGGGAAAATGGCAGGCTTTGAAAAATTTCTGTAGAGTTTTAGTTTTCTTTTCTGCTTGTTCTTAAAACGAAAAACTGGATGTCTTTCAAGCTGACTGGAGAAACAATGAAATGAGGAGCACTTTAATACCTCCAAGTACTTTTAGGAGAAGGCTTTTACATACAAGTTCTTACCCCTTCTCTCACTTAAACGCCATCCTTTTACTGCTTCACTTCAGGATGCAGATTTGTAAGAGATCTACATATACACACCCCGAGAATGTTTAATAAACACATTTGAGAAGTGTTTTGGCCATTAATTTAATGCCAAATCTCTTACTATAAAGTTCCTGAAAAACACAGGTGTAGACATAACTCATCTTTTCCAAAAACCTTGACCTCTAATTCCAGACTTAGTGGATTTCGTGTTTGTCAGCCTTCAGCATGACAAGTTTATTGCTGTGTGTCTAATTGTTTTCTTTAATGAAGCAGTTTAATGAAACTCTGTTTTTAAAAACAGACTGGGTTTTTTGTAGCTACATGAAGTTCTTATTCCTATAATGGTAAGCAGTGTGAAGCAGCTAAATTCTAATTCTAAAATATTCCATCATTGGATAGAAGAGGGTGGCAAACTAAGCAGTCAAACATAAGTTTCTGTCGTTTCTGTTTGTTGTGTTTTTTTACAGCACAGTCTGAGTAGCTAAACTGACTGTTGCTTGTGGAAAGGGAAACCTCACAGGGAAACCTCAGAACCTTTTCAGTGATTCTTGATGGGTATAACAACAACACTTCAGGTACCTACCTGCTATTGTTACCATCCATACAAGAACGTAAGTTATTGCAGAAATCCATGCTGCTGAAATTAAAAATGTCACCATGAACCAGTTCCTCCAAAACTGTCTTCTGCAATCTGGTATAGTTAAATAGAGTAGTGTAATAATAGGAAGGGATAACACCCACAAAATTCTCTTCATGTCTGCTTCAGGCATGGTGAAGACATTTGGATGATCTGTTGAAGAAAAAGTAACTTTTAAATTGTTGCATTAAGTTTGAATCCATAGCATACAGTATATTACTGTCCTCGTGAGAATACTGAAAAAAGGTGAAAAATACTTCTTCCTCAAGTTTCAGCTGTAGTACTAGCCTGTACCTACATCTCTCTGGACAAAATTCTGAAATCAGGTTACTTCAGGGGAGATTCTGCTTGTACACAAGAAAAACATTTTTTCACAATGAGAGTAATCACCAATAAAATAATCTCCCCAGGAAGTGGTGGAGTCCCCAGTGCTGGACACTTCTGAGATTCAGCTGAACAGGTGCTGGCCCATCTGGGACCATGCTTTTGCCAGGAAAGGTTGAACCAGATGATCCTTAAGATCCTCCTCCAACCTAGTATTCTATGATTAAAGTGTTCTTTATTACCACATCACCAGGTAGAGAACTAGGTGGATGAAAATGAATTTCTTTATAAAGGTTTACCCGTAACATTTACCAAGAGTAAGTACCAACTGCTGGTTTTTGCCTAGGAGGAAACATGACCAGTGGCCACAGCACAGCTCTCCCTTTACTTCTGATATCGTGTGTATTTTGGGCTATGAACCTGCCACTGTCATAAGGACACTCTGTATATTAGTACAGTACTGGTGTGGCTTCCAGGTGATAGCGCATTTTACAAGCAACGTTGCTGAGAAATTTCAAATATACATAGCAAAGAGTGAAGTTCTAATACAACACAAATGAGCAACTATCCTTGCATTCCTCTAGCAGCTAACTTCGTAGGAAAACCACCACTCTGATTCTGCTGAATGTTATATTCCAGGTTAGAATAATGACCACCTTAAATACTAGGCTGGAGTTCTTTTGTGAGCAAAATCTTAATACTATCTCAGAGTCTGCTCTTGATCAGAATTGACACAGACAAGCATGCTAGAGACAGCTGTAATAATACTTATACCTTCAGAGATTTCATCGAGCCCGTGTAAGCTTGTTGAAAGTTGAGAGTAGTCGAGGTCATCTTGGAAAATGCCACTGTCTGTTCTTGACTGCTGACGAATTAGAGGTCCGCTCTCTTCCCTCCATCCAACCAGCGGCTGCTGCTCCGCATTCTCTTCCATAGCTTTTGTAAAACACGTACAGCAGGGACTGAACTTTTTCATGAGGTATTGGTTGATTTTAATGTCAAAACATAGTACCAGAACATAACACCCATATATCAATAGTAGGGATGCACTTTCATACCTAGAATGAAAAACAAGTTTTATATAACATGTAGTATAAAAGAACCCAGTGGTTGGCGTAAGGAGAGAGAGGGAGAAAATTTGCATGAGTAGCAAAAGGAGAACACACAAAAGCATTTATTTGCAATTGTATGGCTAATGTCATGGAAGTTTGTGAGTGTCCCCATGTCTTTCAGCAGTTTGATTAACTCCCCTCCCCTGCAGAATCTTGTTTGTGTATTGTATAGCTGCATGTTTTTCAGGGGATCTTACTGATTGAACATTCTCCTGATGTTTGCAAAATTGAGTCTTCATGTGATGCTTAAATCATAAACTTCAAGAGACTTAACCTGACTGTCTTGTTGAGATAACAGGAGTTTCAGTGTTGATGGAAGAGTTAAAACATCAGAAACTCATCATCTCCTTCTGGCAGACAAATGTTTTTCTGAACAATGCTGCTATGAAAGGAAAGGCTACAAAAGGAGTAAATGCTGAACACTAATTGCTATGCCAGAACAGTTGTGATAGAAATTGTGAAGTCTGTACAGACAAACCTATGCAGATCAAACTTCGTAAATATGCAGAGTTTGAATGTTTAGGTAATAATCTCTACAAGCATTGTGACTTTTTAAGTTTTTTAAAGCCAACAGGATGTTTATTTCTGTTAGTGAATGGCAGTTCAGGCTACTTGAAGTTTGGGGCTTGGGGATTTTCGTTTGTTTTTCAAAACACTGTCTCACAAATCTCCAGTCAACATGAATTGAACACTACCTGTGCTCTTACCAGTAAATTCTGTTGTCAGATATCATCGCAAGGACCGCTGCTGCACTGATGGTGTAGGCCAGACAGTCTCTGAACAGCGGCCAACAGGATAGCCTCGAAACCTGCAGATCAGTCATGTACTTTTCTTAAACCTCTCTGTAATACTTTCACTAAGTGCTGTAAATGCTGCATCAATATGTTGTTTCTATATTATGTAAAAATTAAAGATTCTTAGGAATGACTTAAGTATGATATTTAACAAGTTAGTGTTTTTAAAAACTTTCATAGCAAGTTATCTTAAAACTGATTACATGCTGGTTTTGCTACTAAATAATAAACTTGGCAGTTGTCATAGTAAGTCTCTCTTGGCTTTTGTTGGCAAATGAGAAAGGCTCCTAGGAGCAGAAGTACCAAAGTTGATACATACCACACTGGAGAACAGCCCACAAGCTGCAGAAATACCAAGAAGATTATATATTGCTGAGCCAAGGATGGTGCTGACGCCGATATCTCCCTTTGTCACAAAAGCTCCTGTAAGGAAAATGACTCTCTGGTGTGGTTCTGTTTGGCACGCAAGGAAAAGAATTCTGAGTTACAAGGAGTCAAAACACATGTCTTACCTAGAAAAGCAGTGACAAGCTCTGGAGCAGAGCTTCCAGCAGCCATAAAAGTTGCTCCAGCAACATCCTGTGAGAGGCCAAGGCCTGAGGATAGAGCAAAAAGAACTGCTTAAAAAAAATTGATACTTCAGTAGTCTGTACCCTTTACTTGCATTAGTGTATAATCTTAGATCCTACTACAGTTTAATAGAATAAACTGTATTTTCATACAGTCAATGCATTTATTTGAGATTCATAAAATAATAAAATTAGCCTCATCTATTGGGCTAGTTTATTTCTAACTTCATTACAGAAATTAGTTTAAATCTCTTGTAAAATCAACATTTGTATGCAGGATTCAACTATGTTTCATATGGGTAATAGTTGTGGGGAAATTCCATGGACTGGCGTGTGATATTGTTATATGATCCATATCAAGGTTATCTATCTTCCAGGGAAATCTATGCTACTGTGTCTTCACATACCAGAAACACTAGTTAAATTCAAACCAGTGCTGCGATCTTAAAATCAAATTTTCATATTGTACGGACAGTATAAGAGCCTGTGTCTTGCTTCAGAGAAATGAGATTTTGGTTCTGGCAAGTTGTTTCCTGTGGATCAAGTCCTGCACACAAAGAACAGGCACGTATGGCTGACCATGGCAAAATGCTTATTATCATCAGTAAACAAAACACCAGTCCTTATGGCAGTGTTTAAGTGTACATTTTCTGTAAGTGTTCTGATTTGGAGAGTGTTTTCTAGTTCAGGAATGAGTTTCCCTAGGGAATTTTGTTAATTCTTGGCAGTGGAAAGCTGAACTCCCTGCCAAGACCATCTCTTTACCTCAGTGGTCTGCTGAAGCCAGGGGAATTGTTGCAGGTTGATTAGGTTTCATAGAACCGTTGTGACCAGAGAATTCCTGCCCGTCCTGTGTCTCACACCTTTAATCTGTTAGCAGGAGCTCATCCTGATACTTGTTCACTACTTTCAAAGAACAACAAACTCTAGGAAGAGTTTTGGTTTCTTGGTGTGGTTCCACAGACCACCATCCCTCCTTTTTTTTTTTTTTTTCTTTTACTAATAGTTACCTCGACATAGTGCTGTGCAACCCGAAGTTAAATTGTCAGTTTAGTTACTATTGAGGATTCTTAAAGATTTTCCTCCAGGCAGAAAGAAAGCAAATATTAAATGAATACCTGTGCAGTGTAATCAGAGTAGGTTGTTTTTTTTTCAATAAAATACTGATACTGTGCATCAAATTAAATATTGTATGGACACATCTGTGCATGGAAAGTGAAACTTGTTCAGTTTTCTTTCAGAACACTCTAACTTTGAAGCTTTTTAAAAGAGAATGTTTTATGCCAAGCTGCTCAGTTTTACAGGAAAAAGATCAGGATGTCACTTACATTCACTGATGATCTCTAGGGAAGGTAGGAAGTAATCGTCGCACACAATGGACACGGCCAGAAACATGTACAGTATAATTATGAAGTAGATAACTATTCCTCCATCCTTCCTCTCCTGCGGTGTGAAAAATCCTTCAGGAAACTCCGATAAAGACGAGAGGATGCAACGCGTCCCGTTTTCTGAAAGTTAAGTGCAAAAGTTACAGATCCTGACACCTTTCCATCCCTCAGGCCGCGGGACGTCTGCGGATTCGAGCTCCGGTGGATTTCGCTCTTTAGCACGGCAAGGACCGCCGCAGCGACGCCACCAGAGCGCCGCACACCTGCGGCGGGGCAGAGCCGCCCGCGGGACGGGCTGTGCGGCGCTCGAGCGGACCCCGGTGCCCTCCGGCCCCTGAGTCCCCTCACGGTCCCCCCGTACCCGCGGGGTCCCCGGGGCCCTCCCGGTGTCCCCCGGCCCCTGAGTCCCCTCACGGTCCCCCCGTACCCGCGGGGTCCCCGGCGCCCTCCCGGTGTCCCCCGGCCCCTGAGTCCCCTCACGGTCCCCCCGTACCCGCGGGGTCCCCGGCGCGCTGCGCCCGCGCNCGCCGCCCCCTCAAATCCCGCCGCCCCTCTCAAATCCCACCGTCCGTCTCGGCGGTCCCGCCGCCCCCTCACATCCCACCGCCCCTCTCGGCGGTGCCGCCCGCGGGGAGCCGCGCTCCGGCCCTGCCTTGTGCTTGGGGCAGAGCGAAGGTTTTGGCCGTGCGGAGTTCGGTCTCGATGCGAGGTACTGTTATGTGTTAACAGCATAACGCAGGTGTTATGTGGTGTCTCCGGAGGTAGAAGGTGAATTTAAGCTTACTCTCCAGTACCTTTTTTTCCTGCTGTGACAATTTCTGTTTATTCCCACCGATTCCCGGGATTCCTGTGCCGGGCTGTGTGCGCACTGGGCTCGCCCTTCGCCAGGGCAGATGGCCATTTACGTGAACGGTTCGTAAGAGCAAAGTGAGACCCACGCACAGTTCCTCCCTTCAGACCCGTTCACTGAACTCTTTTGTCTGGTGACCTTTCCACAGCGAAGTCATGTGTATAACCGAAAATTAAAGAGTAAAATACAGTCTTTAAGCTTGGTAAAGTCATCACCCCTGCCGCTTCGCCAGTCACTCGTTTCTCAGGAAGAGAGTTGTGTTTCCCTTATATCACTTGCAGACATGTGTCCAGAAACATTTACAGCCCCGTGATGCCAAATGGAGTTTGGGGGTGCCCGTTTAATTACTTGTTTGTGAGGTGGGGGGCCCGACGCTCACATTTGTGAGCAAGAAGTGCAAACGGGAGTGTATTGTTTTGCTTCACTGCATCTAATCCCTCTAAACTCCTCTTGTTCCTTGCACCTGTGGTGTTTGGCTAATATGCGATCAACCCCTCTCTAGGATAGAGGAGTTAAGGTGAAAAAGTGAATATTTCTCTTTTGTATTGAATCAAACATAATCATGCAGCCACTATTACAGTATGAACAACGAGAAAAATTGTCTGGAACAACAAATTCTGCAGCAATTGCTGTTGCCCATTTCTGATCCCTCTGTGGCCCAGAATGCTTTTTACTAGAGCAGGAATGATTTTAATAGTCAAGATTTTTTGGGGTGACAGTTAACTTCCACAAATGAGTTGAGTGCTCTCTGAAAATCGGACTGCAGCAGAGAAAATGCTGCTGCTCCGGCTGTACAGGAAAAAAAAATAAATTTTCGTCCGGAAAGATTTAAGGATTTTCTTCCAAATCCCACTTTCCACCACAGAAAACAGTACAAAATTCCCTGTCTAAATTACTGGTGGTTCTTTCCTTACATGGATGAAGGGGAAGGGTTTTGTTATCAAGGTAAGTGGTCTCCTTGCCCCTGCTTCTCTTCCTTGAAACTTATCATTGGTCTACTCTTAAAACTCCAGCTCAGTTTTCTAATATCAGCTGCTTTATTTCAAATTAGGTATTTTTTGATGGTGTGCTCTCTTTTAAATTGCTTTAAAGTACTTATAAGCCTGCCGTTCTGATGGGAACGAGCTGTCTGGTACAGCAACATGCTCGCTGCGTGGTTAGGAAAGCTCAGTCATGTGATTTCAGGATTTGAAGGTTTTTGCTCTGCTCTGCTTTTGCTCTGTGTTCAAGCTCTAATTCCTTTCTATAGGCACCCCCTCTCCATGCATAGCTGAAGCAGAGCCAGAGCTTTGATTTTACTGAAGGCTTAAGTCCACTTAGTTTGCTGAGAAGTCACTCAGTGAGGGTGCTGCGCTCACACCCTCCTTGCCAAGAACTCCCCTGGAGAGAGCAACAAACACAAAAAGAAGCCCCGGTCTCTCAGCGTGAGGAACCACGCGCTGCCTGCCTGCGTGCTTGACCCAGCACAGAAACACGGGCAGCCAGAGGAGGCTTTGGCCTCAGCCTTGCTGGCTGCCAGGTCTGGGCTATTGCAGCGTAAGAGAGCATTCTGTGAAGCTGAGGTCGGTCAAGTATTAGTGCAGATTTAATGCGTGCTGCTGCATGTTTTGGCTGCTGTTAAGGTAAAGTTCTACTCTCTGGTAGTAAAAATAATGGATAAATCAATTTTTCAGAGCTTCTGAAGGACAGAGATGGGGGACTGTTTGCCAGTCAGATTGCTAACACTAATGCTGCACCAGGGACGTGCTGAAAGGCTGCTGTGGCTGCCTGAGCACAGCCCTGAGAAAGGGTAAGGGAGCACCAAACGACAGCAGCTGTAACTCCTTTCCCAGTGATCATAATCCAGTGTGAACTGGCTGTGATACATCTGAATGTCCCCCACAGCTGAGGACGGGGACTTGGTTTGCTGCCCAACAAAGCAAAAGGAGGTTGGGCTGTCTAGAGGTGTGACTCCAGCTGTGTGCAATTTAGGGGGCACGTGGGAGAGAAAATGTTAATTGGGATCAGCTGTTGTATCGCCACAAAACAGGTACTCACTGTCTTGTGAGGAGAGTAGGAGTTCAGTTCAAGATCAAGGAGTTTTTCTATAAGCAGTGTTTGCTTAGGGTTGTTTGAAGGTTCTTTCCTTCTGCTTTTTTTCCACAATTTGAGCAGACAGAGCATGGCTAGTGAGGAAGAAAAGCAGGTGAGTTTATCAGAACTTAAGGGGAGCATTAATCCTTGTCGGTAGGATCTAGTTCTTAGATAAAAAAGATGTGGGGATGGTAAGATGTATTCATGACTAGCTTAACAACACAAAAATATACTTGTGTGGTGTGGGGTCCAGTCCTTTTGGGAGAAGGAAAGAGTGGTGTAGATCCTCATAAGGAATGTGTGGTTAATTTAGGTATAGGTGTTCATACCTGTGCAGGAATCCTGAGTTTATCCTTCCTTAATTTTAAACACATTCCAATCTTATAACTCAATCTGCAACCTAGTGTTTTAATCACAGATCAGTGTCTGTATCATCCTTTCCTTGTGGTTTTGGTTTTTGGGATTTGTTTGTGTGTGTGGTTTTTTTTTTTGTTTGTTTGTTTGTTTATTTGTTTTTGGTTTTTTTTGATAGAAGTCTCTATAAAAATACCCTCATCTAGGTTTGGATGAGGGTGCTCAGACAGCCCCAGGGTTGACTTGAGGGCGGCTTGGGGTTAGCTGTACCTCAGTGTTATGGCTCCTGCCCCAGGGCACAGAGCCTGTGCAGAGCTGTGCTTTTCTTGTGTGGCAATCTCTGCATGTGCACACCACTTATGGTCCCAGCCACAAGGCCTAATGTGCTGGGACACAAAATAATTGAAGATGTTTTCATCTTCAAAAAAATACCCCAAACCTCAATATTGTTGTGATAATGTGGTGGTATCCCTGTGTGGCAGAAAAGGAGTTCTGGATGGAAAGGGCACTGACTCCCTGGCCTACTGCTGCGATGGGAGGCTGCACTAGGGCTGTTCAGAAGGTGAGTTTCCACACTCCTTTGCTCCTGTTCGTGCAGCTCCTGTGGCACCTCTGGAGTGTAAAATGGTGGCCTTTAAAAGAGCTGATAGAATAAATTCTCTTACTCTGAGGTGCTCAGACACCACCCTAAGGTAATGAGATAAATACTGTTGCAAAGTTAAAATGACTCTCTTCAGTGTAACTCCATTATTCTTCATTTAAAAGATAAATATACTGTCATTGTCAGATCAGATATTCCTCTTTGTCAGCATTTCATGGCTCACTTCCTGGATCTAGATAGATTGATGATAGCTGTTTAATATTCTTGCCTTCATAACCAGCAATTTGAGAGTTGCCAACTCTCATGATGGCTGCTGTTTTTCTTAAAGCATCAGCTTGATATACATTAGCCACACACGAATCAGAGCTTGCTTTCTCTTTATTCAAATAAATAGTTGTAAAGAAAGCTTGAAAATTGGAATCTGAGCATCTACTGCTTGAGGCAAATAAGAACATGACAATATTATTTTCCAGCTAATCTCATGACTTGAGGAAGGGGTGATAGGTTCATTCATGGCTTCAGAACAACGTCAAAGGGAAGGATTTGATTTCTGAGCCCCTTAGCTCCAAGAGCCAACTGCTCTTGCTGGGAATATCTCTGAAGGTACAACTCAACTGCAATCCCTGGTGGCAACCAGGAAAGCTGCTGAGCTTGAGGAATGGTTTGTGGTGGCTGGTGTGAGTCAGATTTATTCTAGGTCTCTTGGCCTTTGTGTTCTGACCTCGCACGTGTGAGGAACAGTTTCTGTTGACTCTAAGCTGTGAACAGTGTACGTTTTTAGATGGTCCATAATTAGACTTCAGTGTTACTGTATATAGGAGCTAAATGCAGGAAACTTCCAGCTTTTCAGTAGTGCTGTCTGCCTTCGTAAGAGTTTTAGTCACCGGCAGTGAGCAGCGTGGTTATTTTTGGCATGTGGCCCACGGAAGCATTCAGATGACATAGTCAAGGGGAGGGTGGGGAGCTGCTGAGACTGCTCTTCTGTGGGCATTGCAGTTGTGGAATATTTTTCATGTAAGCTGTGGACTGCAGTCATCACCTGTGACTGTGTGGATCACAGCCGGATAAAGGTGTATCTTATGGGTACACAATGTCAAAAAAGCTAAGAACTCCTTAGCAGAACACTTTTGCTTCGTTGTTCCCAAGTGAATTCAAGTTCAAGAGAATGCCTGCTTAAAGGAGAACGTACTATTTTTAGTTGAAGAAAATCAAATCTGTTCATTTTTGTGCCTGGGGATTTCTATTTTCCCAGCAATTCACGTGTACAAAATTGCACCTCCCATCTTGAGGCCGAGGGACCTCTGTCACTTCATCTGCTGTCTACGTGGTGAAGTTCTGCAGCAGCTCTCATGGTCTTAGCTTGCTCACCAGGTGGTTTGATTGTCTATTCAGGACATGGAAGCAATCTCTCAAACTGAAAACGAAATGTGCCTCAGAGAGGCACATTTTTGAGATTTAAGTTAGTACGAACTTCTCCAGCATGATTTGAGTGCTCCTTCATGTTAGCTGCTTTCTTTTGCTTAAAAGTTCTCGTTAAGACAATTGGAATGTATGCTAAATGTCAGTGTTTGTGGTATCAGGAAACTGATGTCTGATGGGAAACTGATGTCTGTGACTAGATTGATCAAAACAGAAAATCTTGCCACAAAGTCTTGCTACACTCATATATAAATACCTCCACACACCAAGAGAGTAGGGCTGTTGCTAGCCAGTAATAATGCTGTAGAGAAGCTTCTTTGTATAGTTCTTGTTTTGTATCTCAATAGTGCCTTAGAATATCTTAAGGCTGTGAAGCTCAAAAGATTGCATGCAGTCTAAAAAGACTGCAACTACAGCCAGCAAGCTCCAAGCACCCAAGTCAGGTATTTGAATGCAGGAGGGCCAAAGAATGGAGCAAAATGAGGCTATGGATAGCAGTAATAGTGCACCATGATCACTACAGATTGCTCTGTTCTGTTCCTCCAGGAATTTATGAATAGACCAAATACACATCCTCTTCTATTTCTACACTTTTATGTCAAGGGGTCAGGTAAATACACCACAAAACATAAATGGGAGTAGATACTGGCAGGGAGTGAGTCATGTATTTCTTTGCTAACACCTTGGGTGGGCTTTTTCTTGGTAGATGTTTTGTTTTCCTTCCCCCTCTCAACTATTCAAAGTCTTGTTTCTGTAGACAGAAGAGAAACAGAGCAGAAAACTGCTTCCTTGCCTGCAATATCTAAGCTTTTCTCTTTTGCCAGTTTTGTGCACCAAAGAGTTCTGGTCTTTCAGTGACTTGTGCTCCCACTTGCTTTCTTTCCTCTTCCTGTTAACACAAACACTTCAACCAATTGCTGTGCTTGTACATACACTGGAGTATAAGCTTGTTTTTTCCACTCTTTGAAGCCTATGTTTGCTGTGACTTTTTTTACTTCAGTTCTTGCTCTGGCTGTCTTGAGGCTTGGCTGCATCTGCTGCCTGCTGCCCTTTCAGTGTACCTCTTGAAGCATTTTGGAGAGCAAAATGTGTGTTGAAGGCTGTGTGTCACAGCCTCTGCAGTCTCCATGCATTTGCTGGGTTTGTTGAAGTTTTGCTGCTTTTCATTGCATTGCTAACGAAATAATCTGGCTACTCTGGCAACTTTCAGCTGACCTTGAATTTGCAAGTACTTAGGAATTTATATTCTACATAAATAAAATGGGAATTATTATTCTTAAGATTAAAATATTATTCTTATGGTTATTGCCTGCAAGTTCTGTAATCTCAGTGATATCTCAGGAGATAAAACAAACTCTCAGTACATAAGTGTCTATATAAACAACATCAAATCACGTTTTCTCCAGTGCGATTGCTTCTTTTCATGTATTCCTATAACTGAACAAGCATTAGAAAAATAATTATTGTTGACATACTGGAAAAGGGACGCATTTAATTCTATCTTATAGGCTACCAAGTTGTTTCACCAGATAACATCAGCGTGTACTAATGTTATTTACAGTGCAATAGATGTTGTTGATTTGGGGTGTTTCTCTGTTTCAGAAATGGATTGCTACCAGGCAGCGTGTTGCAAAATTCTACTTGTGTGTGTAGGGTTATGTTACTGGGCTTCAGTCTAGAGGAGACTCCTTTCATATTAAAGCACCTTCAGTTTTTGGTGCAGCAACTGTGCTGCTAATCACATGCACAGTTTGTGCATGATGAGATGTTCCTGTAAATTCTTTCTTCCTCCCTTCACTCCTGTGCAGCCTTAAGGGTGAGGCCGGCAGGGAAAAAAATCAGCGTGATTGCTTTTTGGCTGTGCTTTTGCTGAGGAGGAGAAATGAGAGTGGAGAACAGTTTCCTCAGGAGCTGGGGCAGAGGCCTTTGCAGCCTGGCTAGACAGTGATGCATAAGCCTGCTGTGTTTTCTGCAATGAAGGGGGAGTGTGGGGTGTGGGGCAGCAAATTGAAGAGAACAACCTTCTGGTAAAACATAAATGCGCGGCTGTGTGCCAAAAAGATGGTCTAGATAGATAGCTCTGTGAACCTGGAGTTTATGAAAAGTGGCTGAAATTCAGCTGGAACTTCTTGGGAAATCAGTTCTCCTGGTTTATATTTTGGGTAGAGGTCATGTAAATTGTATCCAGACTAATATACAAGTTCCACGTGTGTGCAGATGCCTGCCTTTGCTCTGGAAATGCTGCAAGCTTTACGGGGGGACAAAGGAACAAAATCAATTCTGTGCTTCTGCAGAGGAGATGACAGAGCTGTTACTGCTCAAACTGAGCAGTGCAGGCAACTAAAGGATAAAATTACTGCAATGTCTGAGAGTGTGTCTCTTTAGAGAGCTTTGGTGCAGCCCCCCACTGCTTCCTCATGAGATATCACCAGAAATGCAGTTTGTGTTTTGTCAAAGGACTGTGTCTCTAAAGCTGACATAAACTTCTGCTGAGTTGCTACTGATTCCTTCACAGTGCTAACTTCAAAAAGCTCCACTGTGAAATGGAGAATATTTAAAACTTCACACATGTAATAGTAATTCTGTCATTGCTGTGTATGCTGGAACATAAAGTTTTTAATATTTTAAGGCAACTTTTAAGTTTCTATCAGACCTTAAAAAAATGAACATATTGATGCCTTAATTGCTAGCACAGAATATATAGATAATACTGTATCTTTCACAAGAGTCATGTTCTGCTGACAGGAGGACTGATGTGATAGAGCTGAAACTTTTTCCCTCAGGATACAACAATTATTATATCCTTCTGTTGCTGAAACTGGATTCTCATATTCACACATATCATGAAATCTAAAAGCTTCTAACTTATGCATCTGTTTCCTGGCCACTAGAAACATAATTTCATTGCAGTAATTTGTCACTAATAAACATAATCAACAACCATAGAAACAATGTGCACAGTATGTGCAAGTTTATATAAATTCTTTCATGGACCATTTTCCTTGTAAGCAGGGGATGGAAATGGCAGCCAGGCCTCCAGCTGGTGTTCTCTTTCTGCTGTCCAAGAAAGCCGTTTCAGTACTGACTAGTTTACTGAAAATAAGTTTTACAAACAACTATGACTTACCTTTTCCTGGTTCATTTTTGGATATTCCCATCCACTGCCAAAGATTTCTCAGATAGAGTTTGCCTGAATGAATAGCTGATTTAGCATAACAGCTGAAAGCCACTGGCTGGGATTAAAAATTGGTGGGGTTTTAAGCAAATCAGCTAGAAATTGAATAGGTACTCTGTTAACAACAACTGGGTGAATCCAGTGGATCTGCTTGCAGGTGCTTTGGCTCTTATCTGTTATGCCCACCCCTGACCCTCTTCACTCTCCATTTGAATGAGAACAGCTGGCTCAGAGGTTATAATAAGTGTTGAGCTAATGTTTCCCTTTCTCAGGTCTGTTGCTGCTGGATTTCACCTGCCACGCTGAGAAATTTGTAGTTCACTGGGCTGGTTTTGCTCCACCATGGTTTCCCATTTGTTTGAAGAGCAGCAGTCATGAGAGCTTCAGCTTTGTGAACTGTCTCCACACTTTGCCCAGCAGCTGAAATACATCTTAACTTCTTAGTGTTCGAAGAGCTGGGGCTGGGCTAAGACTGTGTGAAGCCTCTCATTGTAATTTTCTGGTGTCTCTACCCACTGAAGCCAAGGCAAAACCATTTGGAATCAAGGAATGGCTTTTGGTGGGTCCTTGGATTTTCCTGTGAACTGGTCTTGGAACCAGAACTGGTGATTTTTCTAGTTAGAGGAAACTGATTTTCCTTTTTTAAAAAGTTCTGTATGATACTTATTTTGATTCCGTGGGGGAGGGGTGTACTTATGCCCTGTCTAACGAGCTGATGCTCTTGGTAAGATGCCTAGCACAATCTCTAACCTTTAAGACAGGAGAAACAATTGGTAATAGAGGACTCAAGGCTTTTAAAATCTCTTGAAAGCATTTTTTTTTGCGAGTGCTTTCTGATTTAAATATTCTTTCAATTTTACAGAAGCAATAAAGAAAATTATGCAAACATAAACAGACTTTAAAAATGCTCAGTTTAATCATCCCTGAGATATTGAATACTGAATCTGCTTAATGGAATTTTCTGCTGTCCAAGAATTTGAAAATGTTACACACTCCAGTCTGGTTCTGTAATTGCAGGTGTCTGAGCTTTGGATACTCCAGAGTATCCTTGGCTTTCCCCCTGCTGCTCTGAAATAGGTCCTGCTATGGCTGCTGGCCTCACGGAGTGTCCTGGGTACTCTAAGGGTCCACTGCTGATGAAGATAACTAATATTTCAGCAACCGAGTTGAGCATTTAAGTTCTTCTCATTATTTGAGGTGTTTTGGTTTTTTTTTTTTCCCTAAATAATCTGTTTCTACTCTCCACCCTGTTTGGAGCAAAACAATTCTATGGACAGGATCTTGTTTGCAGCAAAAAAATTGTTCTTGTGGGCTGTTAGCATCTGTTAGAGCCATGAGCCTGTTTCTGTGCAAATCAGCTTACTGCTGTGAAGTTGTGCCAATTCTGACCAAACCACAGAGGGATTATTAAATATTCTAAAAGGTTTCAGTGAATTCCTACATCCCTCCTTACCATGCTCCCAAGTTCTAAATGTTAAAAGCCAGCCACAGGTCAGATCCAGTAGCTCTAAACTACTTTGGCAGTTCTCTTGGAGCAGATGTAGAGCTTAGGGAGAGAAAGTACAGTTGCAAACTTGCACAAGCAAAAATGTTCATGCTTTTGACTTCCAGCACAGCTTAGAACACTTCCCTCTCTCTCCCCACTCCCACCTCCCCCACTCTGTTAGAGCTCTGCATTTGGGAGTATTACAAGTTTTTCTGGCTGAACGAAAGAAATAGAAATCTGCCTGGGCCTGCACCCAGATCTGGGACCAAGCAGACTGTGACTCTTGGCTGATGGAAATACAAATCTCAGTGTCTGGAAAATCCAGATCTAAATACAGCCCTGAAGACCTATCAGTGCAGGATCCATAGCATTGGAGAACTGTGAGGGGAGGGAGAAAAAATGTCATTCCATAGCTGCTAAAAACTAATGGAAAATGCTGCAAAAGGAATTTTAAAAACCTCAGACAATACTCTTACTAAGGTATTTCCTGAACCTACACTGAAACAAAATAGTTGAAAGCTTAGTCTGTCAGCCTTCTTGTGCTGGCAGGACTGTGAAGACAGCAAAGTAAAGCCATATGTTTAGAATCTGTAAGGAACAAGCAGAGCTACAAAAAAACACGTTGTGTCCACTTTCACTCATCCACTCGCTGACTTGGTCTCTTTCTGGTGTTTGACTGTTGGTTTTGATAAGAGCATGGTGCCTCTCACTGTCCTTGATACACAGCAGGAGGATACACTGGTGTGTTTGGGTTTCACGGCCCCCTGTGGCAAGCCAGCCCCCTCTGCACGCAGGCTTATCTGTGGGTAGTGCTGGCCTCACGCTGTAAACGCCTCTCGTGAGCTGCAGTTCGTGGTTACGGCGTGTTTTGCTTGGGCAGTATATTTAGCAAATTGTGCAGTCAAATGATTATGTGAGACTGAGTGGCTGACATCTAGTACACAAATAATTATGACACTAAACTTACTATGTATGAGCTGGAGCCATAGCTGATTCCAGTGACAGATGGAAAACTCCACTGAACCTTTTATTGGCCATATGCCATTTCTGAGTGTTGGCCAACAACAAGATTTGTTGCTAATATATAATGATTTAAACAGTAAAAAGAGCAGCTGCACTTTGATTTTTGGTGCCTTTACTACAGGTTTTCCTGGAGCTTTTGAATATCTACTGCTGCTTTCTAATGCAAAGCTGTCACTTCTAGTCTGTGAGAAGAGACTTTATCTTCCCAGCACTATCTGTGGTAGAATTTTCTATTTTGCTACTTAAAACTAAAGCTCTCCTCTGCCTTTTATTGCATTATTAAGTTGACAGCATAAAAATCTCCTGCAACATGGAACTGGCAATGGCTTGTAAGAAATTGGCTCTGTTGTGTAGTACTGCAACAGAGCTTTTTCCAGGCTGTCAGTAAGTCTTGGGTTTTATGGCCTGTTTGAGGACTGGGAGGGCAGCGTTCCTCCAGCTGTTCAGAGAAGACAACTTCCAAAGCACAGCTCACTGAGAGGAACCGCGTGTCCTGGTCCTCAGATTACCAGGACAGCGCTTGCAAACGTGTGTGAATAGAAACTGCAGCTGTTACCTGTATAGAGCACAGTGCTGTGCTCCCACTACTGCTGGTGGAGCAGGAAACTCGCTGCTGTGCCACGTTTTGGCCTTTGTTTCTCCTAAAGAGGGTTTAACTGCACTGTCCTTCGGCAGTCTGCTCATTCCAGTACTCATCCAGAGAAAACCAAGATTGCAATCTGGAAAGCAGAAGTGTTCTGGCCTTTGGCCCAGCAGCAAAGAGCATGGTAAGGGAGGCACATGGCAAGAAAGTGTATTCCAGTAGAACTATATATATTTTTTTTTTTTTGGTGAAAAAAGAACACTTTATTTTATAAACTTTGTATTATGCAAGCTTGCATACAAATAAAATTGACTGAACATTTGACCACCCTGAGCATCCTCAACCTGCACTGCATTGCGAAGTACTCCAGGGGTTTCTAGGGTGTGTTTGGCTGATCCTGTGGGTCAGGCGGCAGTCATCGTGTTACTTCTGTGCCAAGGGAGGCATGAAGCAGTCATTGCATGAAGTGAATTTCATTGTTTAAGGCAAGCAGGTAGGGAAGAACCGTTTACACCCATATGCTTCTAGCCCCTTCTTGGAAATGGGTGAGAAGTGAGATGAATGTTGTTTCTGCTGGGCCATATGGAGACAGTAACACAGCGGTGTGCCTGCCAGCCTGGTTTGTTTCCTGAGCAGCTCATGAGATGTGCTGTGGCTCGGGCTGGCATGAGGGCAGTAGTTCACAGTGGCTGGCTGTACCTGAGCTCTGCTCTGCATGGCTGGGCTGCCCCTGGCTCTCAAGCCTGGTTGCTGGAGTTCTGTTATGATGCTGTCTGTAGTGCTGATACGCTCTTGCATGTATCAGACTACCTCTCTCATCTGCCTAGCTGCCTTGCCCTCTGTGGCTGGAGCACTTTTGCCCAGTAGGATTTATCTATGCAAAGCCTAAAGTGTTAATTTATTTCTTCACCCAGTGGTAAAAAAGAATTTACTATTGCATTTGCTGCTTTGTTGACCGTTGTTTGTGGTGTTTGCATGCCAGCTGACTCCAGGTCTGACAGGCTGTATTGGCTGCTGACTGCTGCGTGCTCTGAAAGTGTCAATGTGTTGGCCCTGCTCATCCCTTTCTTCAGTGGACCAATGTGTTTGTTTACTTATTTATCTTGTATCTCTTCCCTTAGCTCTGGAAAAGCACGTAACTGCTGGCTGCCGGCAGGTTGTCTCTTCACAGCTAATAGCCTCTGTCTTGTAGTTTGAATGTTTGTTGGGTTGCTCCTTATCTAGCTCATAGTTTTTCTTTCTTGTCAGATTCCTCCTACACCCCTCTTTGATCTTACCTACAGCAACCTCTCCGTCTCAAACAGTCAAGCTGAGCTATGCAAAATGTTCATAAAGTGATACAGCTATTTCCCACTTTGTCACGTCACGTGAAGTGTTGGACCCACATGAAACCCACATCAGTCACAGGGATAGAAAACAGTGTAATTTTTATTTGTATTGGAATTGAGAAATAATAGATCTAATTCTAAGAGAGGTTTATAGTGGCTGTGTTATTAATCTGAAATGGTACCTACTGGGGAGTAATTTTTGAGTGATGTGGATGCCCTTGGTGCATCATCTCTGAGCTGTGTGTTAGAATCTGTGTCCCACACACGTTTTTACTTTGCATAGCTAGTGCCTGACACCCCGAGCATCCGTGCGAGAGGCCAGCCACCCTCTTTCATTTCTGCCTGTGTTTTTACACATTTTTTGATGCTACCTTATTTGCTTCTTTTGGACTGGGATTTTTTGTTTGTTGTGTTTTGGTTTTTTGCTAGAATTGAGAGAATCTCTTATCCAGGTGTTTGTGGTTGGGTGCAAACTGTTGATCATAAAGCACTTGTGCATTCCTTATGCTGTGCAATTCCCTAATGCCCATCAATGTCACTGGCTACATCGCCTGCCCTCTTTAGAATATTTGTTGGCTTCAATATGTGTTAGTTTAAAAGCTAGTTAAATGAGGTAGTATAATTTTCTATAAGGAAATATATACCAGCTTACACTTCGAGAGTTTAAAGTGTACAGCTATTTTTCAGATAACTTACATCCACATATATTATCCAAAACGAAGGGAAAAAAGGGTAATTCTAAAAGCTGTTGGGAAGATTGGTGGAGGTTGTTTCCCTCTCTCCCCAAGTCGTCGTTATGTGCTTCCCATTGATGTTTATAGGCAGTTGTGTGTGCAGTCAGTCAGGAAAGAATCAGATAACAGAAAATGATTATGGAAGCAATAAAGCTCTACAGTTTACTTTTTTCCCCTCAATAAATTGGTTCTTACTTCATATAAACAACAGAAAAATAATTTCATTTTGACAGGTGTACTGTGGGTAATGTTTAGCCATGGTTAGCCACGTTTTCTTGTGATGGGATTTGACAGCAAGACCAGTGATTTCCAAGTTCAAGATAAGAGTCCTTGGCATCATCATTGCAGTGTATGAAGCAATTAAAAATGTGATGATTCTTGAGGTGACACGTACAAAAATGAAAATGCTTCACTAGAAAGCAGGACTTGCTGATGTCAGCTGGTGATTAGTATTTGTTGTCTTAAATGCCCAAGGCTATTGCAGTCTTGTCTGGTTTACCGCAGCAAGCTCTGTGTGATGGGCACGACATGCTTGGCTGAGTGCTGTGGCTGCAGTTTCTGTTCAGCTGGTACTCACGCAGAATGAGCCTGTTAAGGTCTTCAGCCAGATCTGGTTGAGCAGTCATGCCAAGCATGTCTTTAAAACCCAAGGGTGGGAGTAGAGACTTCTGACAGGTAAGGCAACAGTGTATGGTGAATGTTTCTGGAACTGTTACTAGTGCCCTTGGATTTTCATAAGATGGGAATAGTTTTCTATATTGAAGATTCAGGAAGACTTGAAGGGGGATGAAAAATAATTCCTATGGCTCTTTGTGACTCTTCTACATCCACTGTGATTTCTAGGGTTTGCACCATCAGTGGCCTTCACTTGGCAGACGCGTGGTGTAGTAATGCACAAACAGTTAGTTTAGCATGGCACTGAATGGTATTATTTCTGTATGAACCCTATCCCCTGCCCAGACCTCGCTCTCTGAAGCAGTGCTCTGTCGCAGCCTCTTGGTGTTTGTGCACGTGTATTATCGTGTGTGCTCCGGAGCAGATTGGTTTTCTCCCTCGCCTTTCTCGCTTGCCTCATCCCACTGTTTCCCTGTGTGTTTTGTGCCACGAGTGCTGCACAGATCTGGGCTGTGCTCGTGTCTGCAGTGGATGCTTCACAGCTGGCTGCAGACCGTGACCCTGCGCAGGGAGCAGGGGGATAAGCAAATGCACATTGCTGTCTCTGCTGATGCTGGCAGGAGGCGTTTAGCAATTCCCTCCCGTATCTACGGCCTTTAAAACAAGGACAGGGTCTGTGCAGGAGTACAAAAATCATCATGTTCTGAAGATTACTGTTACTGGAGAAGTCATTTTCTTGATTGTGCTGTACATGGCAAACAAAACAGGAGAAAATGATCAAGTGTTTTCTAATAGCTGAGACAGGAGATGGCATCTGTTGCAGTCCATGTGGATTTATTAGTGGAGTGACCCTGTCTCCCTAGAGCTTGCCTCTGTCACAGATTGCCTCATTCTGTGTTCCCTATTGGACCACATGCAAATGATACTTAATTATTGTTAACAGTTTTAAGGAAGAACTTATGTCCTTAGCACATACCAGTGTTGATGATAGATGTATCTATACAGATACAGGCAATTATACACACGTATTTTTATAGACATAAAATACACATAGCGAATAAAAAATATAATCAGATGATTTACACTTTTGAGTACCTTTCTTTGATTTTCTCCTGTTGCACTGAATGTGATGTAGTACATAATTAAAATACTGAATGAGAGAAAATTTTAGAAACCAAATCCTGGTGACCTTTTAGTTCCTAATCTCAAAGCTGTCGAGACAAATCCAGATGCTTGGGAGCCATATCCAAATGCAGACAAATCTCAGGTGCAAGAGGAGTGGTTATTAATCAGCAGCTGTGCTTATCAACATCTGTAATTATTCTGCCTCTGAAGTGATAGGTCCTGTGCGTTTGCAGCTGATTTTGTATCAAGTTCTGAAGGAACATAATCCACTCTGGTAATAAATACTTAAGTTGCTAGGTCGTTGTGGATCTAGCAATTTACCTATGTGTAGAGATGATACTTATTACCATAACACTCTGTTTGAGATAGAAACAGTCATGGCCAGCTGCTCTGAAATATTTTGTTCTCAGGAAATTAGCTTGTTTGAGTAGACTGTGAGATTGTGCATGTGAAACAGATGATGTTTTCCTGAGGTTTCTGTCTGCTTCAGGTGTATCTCTACCATTACATACCCAAATATGCAGTGAGGGCATTTGGCAAATTTAAGAGCTCTCTGAAAGCAAATGTTCCATCAGAACTAATGTTCTCCTCCTGCTGGTGACAATAGCTCTGGATATCAAAATGAATGACAAAAATGAAAGCAAAGCAGCATTTATTTGACCACCAGTGTGAAGCATTAATGTGAAATAAATTAGAACTTGTGCCTGCTTAGGACTTTTCTTTATATTTTTGAATTGTACAATTTTATGATCTCTTTCCTCTGTTGACCTTGAAAGCACTGGTTATTTATTAGCATGATATGATTACATTCCTTTCTGCAGGGTTTAAGATGAAAATTGAAACCTTGCAATAATTTGACTAAAAGCTGCTAGAGCGTTCAGCCAGCTGTTGAAATTTTAAGAGAAAACCTATTAAGCAAAACCAAGCTGTAGCTGTCTAGCTGATATCTAAACGCAGTCAGCACAGCTACCTGGGTAGGAGGCATTTTGGCTGGCTTAATTTGCTGGCTACAGATATGAAATATTAGCAAAATGCAATTTGGTGACAGCTTACACACTGTGGGCCATGGACTCTTCTCAGTCCACATGTGCAGCTTGTATTATAGCCAAATTAGATGCATTTATAATTAATTCTCTCCCTCCCTCTCTCTCACACACATTCTGTTTTGTACAATCTGTATTTGTGACTTAGATGGACCAGGGCTTAATTACATGTCCAGGAAAGCATTGCTTGCCATCATCTTATTGATTCCTCACTGATTTAAGTGGCTAAGAACTGACTTAAAACTCGTGGCAGAAATAGCAGCAGAGTATTCTTACCTAAAATATGACTGTAGTTTGTTTAAATGGTGGGGTTTTACCTTTGGAAAAAAACCATTCTACTTTGGATGTGGATGACTAAGGGTTGCCAATTCCCATTTGGCCAGTGCAGTGGATATGTGCCAGAACTTGCTGAATACTCTTTCTTGGTCCTAAAGGTAATTAATTTTTCAATGCAGAAGCAGTGCCTAGTATTGGTAAGTAACTCTTTTGCTTTATTTGCATTTGTTTTCTCTTGAAATTCAAGTTCTAATGGCTGTTAATATCTTTAAATCTATCAAAACCATTATATTCTCAGAATCTTGCTTTGAAAGTATGTGCAGCCTTGATGAGTTGCCTATTACAGAATTATCTTGTTTGGCTTCTGTTGCCTGAGGAATGTGAATTAATATTTACAGTAGGAATAAGGACAAGTTTCTTCTTTTGTAAGGTTGGAAAAATGCCAAAATGATACCAGTGCACTTAGTTATCTACATGGTAGTTGTGGATGGTGATTGAGCTCACTCAGGATTTGTGAGGAATTCTGAAGCTGTGTACAGCCAGGTCCACCTCTTGTGTATTTGTTAGTCATATTAAGGTGTATTTTCTACTAGGATTTGTTGCATGTGCCTTCCTTATTTCTAAATTATCCCACATAAAAAGGAGAGATCTGCCTAAATATAGATGTCGTATATAGAATTGTAAAGAAAATGGCTTTTATTTGATGGTGACTGCTGAATATAAACATTTATTATGTTCTTAAAAGGATGTTTAAAAACAACAAATCATGTAATCCCAGAACTTTACCTTTTTTTAAACTGTTGTACTCAGCTGAGCATTTAATGAGTTCCTGCATCTTGTGTCATATTTTCATTGTTTCTGGATCTTCCACAACAGATCAGTGGGTTCCTTGCGTGGTGGGTTGATGCCAAATGCTTCAGTTACTGTTCAAGGTGTGTAGTATTGCTAATGGTTGTGCCTGGCTTGTAAGGGTTGAAGTTTGGCCTCATCGTGCTTAGCTGGGCCTCTCTTGTGGTGATTGGCTTGTGGCTTGGCCTGGTGACTTTTGGCTGCTTTGTTTTGTTTTGTTCCCATTATTCCAGAGAGGATATGTATTTTTGAGCCTTTTGCTAAGCTGTTGTCAACATTGACTCAAGTTTTGAGATGGAAGAGGGCTATTTTAACTCAAGCCTTGACAGCTGACAGTCACTGTGATAACTGATTCCTGATGACTGTCCTTGATGACTTAAAACTTTCATTGCCCCATCAATAAGACAGCAGGGGATTTTACTGCATTTGCAGATTTATTAAGCAGGACTTCCTGGGAGGATATTTCTGGCATGGGAAAATTTTTTGTCTTTAGAAGACAACTGCCTTTTCCTAGGAAGTTTGTATTGCTTCATTGAGCCACCTGCTACTCTTTCATTGTAGGTAGCCAAAAGACCAGTACTGCCTTTCTTGCATGTCATGTTCATTCTTCCACCCACCTTTAAGCCTCCTTTCTGGCAGAGGATTTTGCTCAGCCTTTAACAAAATAGTCTTAATTAAGTTGCCTGCAATTTCACTAGCAGTGAGAAAAGTATTATAAGCATTGATTTAAAGTTTTATTCATTGGTTTGCTGCAAACAATGTCTAACTGAGATAACTATTTTCTGAATTTATTTGGCTAGTGTACAATCAATTGCTGAGGTGCTATGTAATTAGCAAGGACTAAACTAAGTATATCAAGCGTATGCCAAGCTGCCAAGTACTTTGTGAAAATGAATTCAGATAGACAAAGGGAAAACATTCCTGAAAGGTGTGGAAAATAACCATGGTTATTTAAATAACCATGGTCTGTATGTCCCCAGCAGCAATCCTCTTCCATGTCTAGGAAGACACCCTTGGAAGGCGTTTAAGTGCTTTTACCAATGGCAGATTTGCAGGTTACTGCCTTCAAGTAAATCTTCTCTCATCCAAGCTGCTTCTCGAACCCTGAATGTCTCTGATTTTGTTTAATATTTCTCTTTCTTGGGGTGGTTGGATTCACTCTTCCTCTGCGGTCTGAAACGCTCACTCCTAGGTCTCATCAAACCTGCTGCTGTTTGCTGAAACAAGGCTGACTGCCTTGGCTTCTGTGTGCTCAAGCAAACAGCTGAAGCCATTTAGATGCCATTGCCCTGCAGTGATTTGTCACTNTTCAGATAGACAAAGGGAAAACATTCCTGAAAGGTGTGGAAAATAACCATGGTTATTTAAATAACCATGGTCTGTATGTCCCCAGCAGCAATCCTCTTCCATGTCTAGGAAGACACCCTTGGAAGGCGTTTAAGTGCTTTTACCAATGGCAGATTTGCAGGTTACTGCCTTCAAGTAAATCTTCTCTCATCCAAGCTGCTTCTCGAACCCTGAATGTCTCTGATTTTGTTTAATATTTCTCTTTCTTGGGGTGGTTGGATTCACTCTTCCTCTGCGGTCTGAAACGCTCACTCCTAGGTCTCATCAAACCTGCTGCTGTTTGCTGAAACAAGGCTGACTGCCTTGGCTTCTGTGTGCTCAAGCAAACAGCTGAAGCCATTTAGATGCCATTGCCCAGCAGTGATTTGTCGCTGCCCCTCTGCTAGGGGCTGCCTTCCTGCAGCAGAATTGGTGTAGGGGGATGCAGCCACTCCATTTCAGTCCAGCACCTTAGAACAATTCCCTTTGAGGTCACATTAATGCACCCCTGCGTGTTTCACACAGGGGTGTATGTGGTGTTCTGTGAACTCGTGTTGTTCCAACAAAGGGTTGGGACAGCGAGGTTCACCTTAAAGCATCTCTAGTCCCTGCCACCTCAGATGCTGCCCATGTGTGGTGGCAGAGAAACAGGATCACTATCGTGGAAAGTCACTTGGGAGGTGCTGTGCTGCTTCAGGTACTCGCAAGGTGATTTAGCACTTTGGGTACCCAACGAATGCAAAGCACAGCTTTTGCATTGGAGACAAATTACAGTCCTTCCTGCACAATGCTCAAAGAACACTTCCAGAAACAAACACTGAAATACGACACTGACAAAATTCTGCCTGCCCAGAAGCTTGTTGATTTAACAGTAACCTCAATCATCATCAAGTGTGCGTTGTGTGGTCCCTTGGCTTCTCCTACCTGGCAGGATTTGAGATTCACAAGAGTTCCTCCAATTTTGGACCTTGTGAAAGCAGGATTCTGGCCGATTTAAATACTTCAGTCATTCATAAAAAGTGGACCTGGCAAGGAGATTCAAAGTATGATGACAAATGCATGTATTTGTGATTAAAACAGTCTCCATATTCTGTAAGTCCTCTAACTAGCAGGCTAGGATGGGTGAGTGTTGTAATTCCCCTCCTACAGCTGTGCATTAGCCCTCCAACAGCAGTCTGCTGTCAGGGTGCAATAGTACAACTGAAAGCATAGCAGCTGAATGAGGGTAGGGTTGTGCAGTGTTATTTTTCAAGGCTGGCACCTCTGACAAGAGAGAGAGTTTCATAATTCAACTCCGTTTTTCAAGGCAAGGGCTTCTTACCCATGGGCTGTATGTGATCTACCAGGATAATTAATCTGGCCAGCTTCCCGGGATAACTTGGAAGAGGCCTGTAGGCAAAAGAAGTGGCTCTTTTAGCTGGGGTAGCCTGCTCCTAACTCCCTCTGTTCTGCTGTCCTTCCCCCTTGTCACGTTACTGTGTGTGAGCAGTGGATTGGTTTGTGATGGGGCCCTGCCTGCCAGGAGTGCCCTGTAATGGCTGTGCAAAACTGGGTTGGGTTAGCTGGGAGCCTTCTGGTCTTCTGACCACTTGCAAGCAATGGGGCTTGAACAGGCAGTGTATCAGTTCTCCAAAATTGTAAATGTATTCTGTCTACCACTGCGGAGCAGGAAATTTATCCAGATGAGTGCAGTTACCTGTGAGGGATGTGTGTTTTCTCTAGCAGCAACACATCTGCTCCTCAGACATGCAGAAACACCTTCCAGGTGTAGACAGAATCTAAGCCTAACCCGGTGCTGTCTTCCCACGGTAACTCTGTTGGTATTTCCCTAGGTGTGCCAGTTCTCAAAGAAAAGTTTTACTTTATTTATCCCCTTAATTTTCTAGACTTTGTAGCTAATGAAGGCTGTTCCCTGGGAAAGGTGTTAAGCTACTCTGCCTTCAGAAGCTAGAACAGTGACCTGGGGTAGAAGCAGTGGAGAGGATGTATTCCTGTGGCAGCAGAGGGAGGCCAAGGAAAGTGTCTTCTCTCTTTTTCTCTCTACTTCTTGTTATAATCAAGTATTCAGGGCAGTTTCTTCATGTGTTCAGATGAGAGTGCAGGTTCTTTGATAATGCTGAGACTTCATGCTGCCCTAGGTATAGGTGTTCTGCCTCCTGCAAATTCATAGTAATGACAATAAACCCTTAAGCTGAACGAAACAAACTCAAGCAAAGGAATTGTGTCTCATCTATCAATAGTGAGGGAATCGTGCAGCTAAGGAAGAGGTCACACTTAATCGGACATGTGGTCTTCAATGACCTGCTCCTGTCATGAAGTTCTGCAAACTCTCTTTCTAAACTGCCTCAAGTGGAGGCTAAAAGCTGTGTACCTTGAAGATTGGGTCACAAATCAGCAATGGTGTTTGGCTTAGCCCATGCAATTCCACCCTGCTCCTGCACCTTGTACCTGGATGAAATGATGCCTGCTCCCTGTTTCAGCCCCTACCAGAGCCTTAGGGCAGAGTTTGCAGTCAGCACTTGCTCTGTTCTCTCTAGAGGCTGTGACCCTAAAGCTGACAGGTTCCTCTGGGCAGATTCTGAGTGGTGCAGACCCCTTGTATGTGGATCCATACCGTGTCCTAAACAAAGAGTCCCCCGCGCTGTGTAGCAAAATCTCCCTCACTTCCTCTGGATACTCTGTCACCAGCTTGTCAGCTGCTTGTAATGGACTGTTCAGCTCTAGTTCATTACTAACTTCATCAAATCATAACCACTTTAATTCTCAGTTATCTTTGCAAGTATATTAATGCTTTACTTTTGATTGAGAGTGTTTGCAGAGTGGCTCTGTTTAATGATTTGATTTTGAGAAGTAATCCAGGTTAATATTCTTCAGCATGTGTTGTTCCATCCTTCCTGTCCCGTATACTTGCTCAGGATTTTAAATCTTGCAGCATAGGAAAAGCCTGAAAGCATGAACCGTAGCTAGGGATAGCAAAAGCAAAAAAGGCTTAAGAGAGCAGTGAGAAAATGGTTTTGCTAACCCCGTATTCACCTCCCAATATTGGATGAATTGCACGTCTGTAGACCCATCTGGCACTGCAGGGGAGTAATATCCTTTATGACAAAGACATTTTACTTAAGCTTTTCTTCCAGCTCTGGTCCAGAAGGGGGAAATTGATTTAGCCTGCGATGTTAGAAACCAAAATCAAGAAGTGTTGAGACAGAGGGCAAGCTGCACTGTGACACCTTCTGTGCATTCAGACAAGAAACTGGATCCTTTCCCTATTGCAGTGATCTCCCCATCTCATCTGTTGCTCCCTTCTTACTCAGACACATGCAAAGTCACATGTACTGTGCTGACAGCACTGCAACTGTTCTCCTGGAATCAAAGGACTCCTCATATGAGCTCATCTGCTCTTGCTGTAAATGCCAGCCTGCAGGAGGACAAAGCCTTGGACTTGTTTCATCCCAAAAGAAAACCTTTTAGAAGAAAAAGATTTTTGCTGGGAGTGTTTGGGAACAATATCCCAAGGGAAAATATTTTTTTCTTCTGCTGATGCCAGTCTGACTTACTTTTGCAGCTGGGAGCAGAGTCTATAAAGCTGGTATTTGTGAATGAAAGGACAAGGACTTTAGTGAAGTTTATTTTAGTCCCTTTGGCTCACATGGGGAAGTGGGACACAGTAAATAGATTGTGTGTGTCTGATGTGGAAAATGGTAACAACTGTTTCATAAAGTACCAGAGGCTGTAGTCCATTCTGAAGTAGAAGATTAGGGTTTTAAAATACTAGGATTTTGAGGTTCTACTCAGTGGTAGTTTCTGAGAGACACACTTGTGTTACTACATTTGTGAATACTGTGTAGCTCCCTGGCCAACAACTTTTCTTTTCCTCTGATGCAGTGGTTAGAAGCTCCCTGGGTGGCAGGAGGGCTGCACTGCCAACAGTCATGTTGGGACCGAACTTTTAGATGAAGGGTATTGTTTTAATTTCATTTTGATCATTTGGGTTTATGTAGCTCAAGTAATCTCTTCAGTAACCAACAGCCTCAGTGTTCATGAGAGTAGTGCATCAGCCCTCCTTTCTGGGGAGCTGCAGGCCTGCCAGTGCTAGTCCAAACTGATAGAAGCATGTTTTTTGGGAGTAAGTACTTCGTATGAACCAGAGTATCTTGCCAAATTAGGTTGATTAGGAACATTGGTTTTGAAAAATGAGAATTTCTGGTGAGGTCATTCCCATTACACTGTTTGGGAATAGACAGAAAGTTACTTTTTTCCCCCTCCTCAATTTTTTTCCCCCCTTCTTCTAAATTGAAAGCAGCTTTTCATTTTACTGCTCTTTTTGTGCATGTGTGAAAACCAGACCTTTAGATTGAGTTGTAATAATTTTACGGGAAGTTGTTTCATAAATTTCCATTCAGACTTGGCAGAAAGCTGAAGAGTTGAAAGCTCAGAAGCTTTTATGAAATCAAACCTCTGTACTTCACACACCTTTCATGCCTGTCCCTGCCGTGTTTCCACCTAGCTGACTTGAGTACACTGCAGTGAGGATACATGTGCAGAGCAGCAAAGGCTGCAGCCTGGCGTGGCATGTCTGGCCCTCTCCACATGGGCACCTGTATTTTTGCTGGTGTGATGCTGAAATCTGGCAGTGATGATTAGCTGACAATATGATTCTGTTGCTTGCTGATGACTGTCAAATTCTGTGCTGATATGCTCAGAATATGAAGTATTTAGTGATTATTTTAAACAATTGTATGAAGTGAAGTTTGAGAAATCCCTAACTATTATGATATAGGCTCATTTAAATCATCTGTCAGAGCAGTGCTACAAATGTACCACAGGAGAACTCACCTAAAAAAGGAATAAAGTTGATGTTCTGTACTAATAAAATCTGAAATTTCATCTCTTAAAGCTTGGACTTACCATGTGAAACAACTTTCACAAGCTATGCAAGTTGTACTCGTTCCATGACTCTTATGGGAACTGCATTGGTGGGCAACTCTTAATACTTGTATTTCTCTTTTTTTTTTATCTGAAGAACTTCTCTCGTGGGGTTTTTCTTTGTTGTTGTAGCTTCTCCCAAAACTGTGGGGGAACAAAATACACCCAAAAGCAGATGTGATCCTTCATGCCTGCTGTCACAAATACTCCCTTGAAAAATCATAATGGGAAGGATGAAGATGGTGCATTTGCAAGGAGAATCAGCTTGCTAGCAGGAAGACACGGTGTGTAACCTCGTCCTTGCCAAGGCTGGTAGTTCACAGGCAATTGCACCTTTATACTCTGAGGGATTAAAAGGAAGATGCCCATTATGAAGCTATCAGGCTGGAAAGCTGCCATTTATTAGATTAATACAAGCCTGGTCAATATTTCAAAACATACATTATAAAAAGAACAGTGCTTAGTGTTTTATGTTTTCTGCCATTCATTGTCATCCCTCGAGACCCAAAAGATATACTGAAGCAGAATTTGTAAGTAATTTAATTCAGGATTTTTTTAGTAATTGTAGAAATTATTAAGACTTTGGTTCTCAAATATTTTTAGGTTTCTTTTCTCCTTGCCCTCACTGTTCTCCTATTTGGGCCTTGTAAACACAGTGGGAGGTGCCCGATGGTGCAGAAGCCCTAGGAGATGGTGGCAGGACATGGATTGCTGTGGTCAGTGGGACTGGCCAGGAGAGAAGGTGCCCTGCAGCAGAAGGTTCTTCCACACCTCTGATTTCCTGTTTCTGAGCGTCTTGCCTGAGCCTCTCAATCACTTCCTTCATTTTCCAGTGTTCCTTTAACCTCGGAGTAAGGAGCAGGGCCAGCTGGTGGGGCCGGCAGCCGTTCGGTCACACGAGGTCAGTAGGACCTGGAGTGCCCCCAAGCCAGGAGGTGCACGGGTGGACAAAGCAGTAAAGGGGCTTGGGATGGTTCCTTCCCCTGCCGATATTCCCTGTATTTCCTGCTGCGTTTGTGGCCACTTCTGTCTCGGCTTGGCTCTGCTGCCTCCTTCCAGAACCTGGCCTCTCCCGGGCCGGCTGCTGCTGTTGTTTCGGGGGTGATGGGTGCTGGGCGGGGAAGGGGCACCTGAACTCCGCTGTGCCCGGCAGCAGCGCGGCTGGAGACGCGGTCTGACCTCCCACTGCACCTTCCATCGCAGAGCCCAGGGAAACGGAAAATAACCCAGCACCGTCAAATGATACCTGGTGCAAAACAGGCTTTGCTTTAACGATTGCCCTGATTTTGGCATTAATGGATTAGGAAAAAAGCTGTCACGGTATTGGAATAGGAAGTTAAAGATGTGAAAAGTGGAAAATGATGCCTCAGGTGACACTGACAAAGGGCATTCAGAGCCTTAACACAGCTTTTAGACTGGGGGGTGAGTTACTTCATTCTTTGGGTTTTTTTGGCTTATAGAAGTGCTACAGAGATTAAACTGTATCACGCTTTTTTTCTCACACTGTTCACCATTTAATATAAACACTTTACAGATGAACCAGGAGCATTGCTTTGCCTAAGAAAGTTGGCAACATGAGAAGTTTTTATGAAATCTTCCTTACATGTTTAGAATAGCAATAAGCAGCAGATTTTCATCCGGTTTTAATGGTTTGGATGTGGCTGCCTGGAAATTCAAACCCCTGGGAAAGTCTCACACTGTTTTCATTCTGTGTCAGACCCTTCTCCTCTCCATCCCTGTCCCCCGATCTGTAAGGTTTTTCAGTGAATGCAAAATAATTTGAGATGTTCAGTATTTTCATTTTACGAATGTAAAATCATAAATATAATCTTAACAGTTTGGTACAACTGAAAATCAAATCACTGGAAAAAATAACATAAAAATTTATTGCTTCAGTACTCATCAAGGGAGTTAAGTCATTGAACTATTCTTGCAAAATATTTAGACTTCTGATAAAACTACATTTCCCACAGAGAATGTAGTTCTGGCTTTACTTTGGCTTTCTAAGATTAGTGCTAGCCAGCAGCAATCCTATTAACTTTGCTTGAGATCTGGGGTCGAGTTTACAGCGAAAGCTTCAGTGAGTTTACATGTTTGTGCATTTCTGAGAATGCTATTTTATGTAACTTCAGGGACCTTATCAGCAAGAAAGAATAGAGAAACTGAAGCAAATTTGGGCTGCTGACTGTAGTGATATATAAAACAGTGAAAAGAACAAAGTTACACATTGATAACATTGGCAAGTGGGATTTAATTGTTGAAGAAGCCAAAATTCATGGTTTTATGCATCATGATAATTGAAACCAGTTATTAATTTGTCACTCAGGGTGATAAGGAGAAAGAAAATTGATCTGAAATAGAAAAAGAACCAGTCTTGGATGTCAGCTGGTGGTAGTATGTTTTTTTATCACTGGTGTAGGATACAGATTCTGTTCCATTCATTCTGTAAGCTTAATTTTTTATTGCTAGCATATTTTTATGCCTTCATTTTATTTTAATTTGAAGACTTAGAGCAATGTTTTTCCATCTATAAATGAGTGTTTCTTTCAAATATGCCCTGATGTAAAATGCTGAGAGGGTTAGCTTCAGCTTTTTTCTTTACCTACTGTATACTTTTTCTGACATGTTAGATTAACTTTCAGCCGCAGGCCAATCTGTCAAAGAAACAGGGAATGTCTCCTGCTATGACAGATTTGCCAGAGGCTGAGGTTTGAAACAAGCTGGGTATTGCTTCTTACACAAAAGTAATTTCTCCCTACTGGAGAGAGCTATCACTGAATCAGCTGAACAGAGCCTCTGACTTGCATTACTAGGTTCTGATCAGAAAATCTGCAACAGGCATTTTTTTTCTAATAAACTTATATGCCACAAAGGAGCTCTGTCAGTATGACTGTGGGAGAACTTTCAGCAATATAAGGTCAAAATAATTTCCTCAAGGATATCAGGAATCCAATATATATTTTAAAAACTTTCCCTGGTTGACTTCAGTATTGTTATCATGTTGGATGAATATACTGCTGCAGAGATAGACCCATAGGTCAGACTTTAGCATGGAGACAGGACCTGTGCTATCATCTTGGCATCTGCTACAAAAATAACCTCCCCACTCCTCAAACCTGACTCAATTTACTGCATGAGCTGAACAAAACTCTGATCTCTGCACCCCACTTGTCCTGCCTTGGCTGAGGCGCTCGAAGCCGCTGTACATCCTGAATGTCCTCTCGCAGCAGGGCTCCTTCCAAGGCCGTTTCCGTAGCCAGCTCTCACAGCAGCAAGTCCGGGTGTGTAGCAGAGCCCGGGATCTCTGCAGAAATGGCTACACAGGGGTGTCTGTCCCAGGGAGTCCCTGAGAAGTGACCCGGGCAGAGCAGCCTCTGCCGCTGGGCAGCTCATGGGCTGAAAGGGGCTCGTGTTTTGTTCTGTCCAGGCTCCTTGTGGGACAGCCTGCTGGCTCCTCTCTGCAGGACTGGCTGGCAGAAGGTGTGTGAGTAACACAGGGAGCGTGATGAGAGAAAAGAGAGGATTAGGCTGGGATTCTGTCCTGAGTTACCTGNTATCTTTGTCTGAAAGCCCCTTAATTTCAAAAATTATAATAATTTGGAGGGAAGGGGGTTGCCTTTTCCATTTCAAGGGAGGCTCCTGCCTTCCTCAGCAGACACCTGTCTTTCAAATTAAGACAGATTCCTTGCTGCTCCCATTGCCTTCCGTGAGATGGGTGTTCAACGCTGCCAGCAGTGCACTCTACAAACTGGGGAAAGGCATCAGTCTTTTGTTTTACCAGACTTCAGTACCCCTTACGTGCAAGTCAGACCCCAGGATAGCATAAGAGTTGGGCTTAATGAAGGAATTTATACATATCCTCTTCAGGCAGGTGTCATAAAAAAGAACTGACTTAACCCATGTAATGGACCACTTATGGCACTGGAACAGCTGAAGCTGTGCCCATTGCCATGGACTAATTTAAGTCGTTACAGCTGTGTTACCTTATGCCAGCCAAGGATCTGACCTAACTGAACTGGAATAACAAACCTTGTTAATTTTAAGACTTTCCCCAGGAATGCATGTCTGCCTTATTGCTGATTACTGATCACAAAGCTTGTAAACTGCTGGTTATAATTTAATTTCCCCCTTACGAAGTGGAATCCTTATTTGGATTTACTTAAATACATATTTGTATATTTTTAAATGTTATGAAGAGTAAACAGATGTGATATCAGTTTGTTATCGTAGTTCCCAGAGGCTGTAGTTTCCCTTTACAGCTGCATGTAAACACAACATAGTTCAGAGGGCTGTGGTGAGGTGGAAAGTCTAGCTCAATACTGTTTCTTTATTAAAGTCCAAGTAGAGTTTCTGGGTGCATTTTAAGAACAAAACACTGTTCCTCTCTTGAAGTGTTGTGGGCTTCTGAGGAATAAGAAGGCCTCTAAGCTTATAGGTTTAAAAATTCAAGAAATGCAAAAAAAAAAAAGTTTTCACGTGTACTTGAAGCTGCAGAAGTGAAGTGTCATGTGGGCTGGGGATCTCCTGCTGGATCTGAGGTAGGTGCTGTTCGATTGAGGTAGTATGGCTGTGCCTTAATGCAGCTAAAAGTTTAGCCCACTGTGGGTACCTACGTGCCTGCAGTCAGAGCTGAGCAGTCCAAGCCCTTCTGCTGACACGCACATCAACCTGGAAACTGAACCCCAAGTCAGAGCTTCGTACTATAAAAAAATCAACAGAGAGCTGGGAGGAAAAATACGAACAAAATACCTGACTTAAATCTACAGATTAAATCCTTGATGCAATATCCATACTGTGAAATATTTCCAGCCTTGCAAAACTGTGAACTTGATAGTTCTCACAACCCCCCTTGTGGCATTGCCCCATCTCTCTGCAGTTTTAATGACTGCAGAAGTTTTAATGACTGCAGAAGAGTGTTCCTAGTTACCTTCCTAAACCCTTAATACTGGGACTCTACCCTGTCTATCCTGCTGCAGATTGTCTGCAACTGGCCTTTTAGTAGTCACCACCAAAATTAAACAACAGATATGATATACTGACATAGTTTAGTCTAAACTCCTTGTGGTTACTTCTGCTTTATAAATAATTAATTGTTTGTGACAAATACTGATTGCTGTTGGTGGAACAGGGCACTTGATACCTTCTTGTGGACTGGAAGGCACCGTGCTCATCTGCAGATGTTCAGTGTAGCTGCAACACGTGTGTGGATTACAGCACACAGTAATGTTGCCAGTGGTTTTTGTTCTTCTGAATTGTCTCCAGGACCACCCTCTTCACTCAGGCTGAGAGGGCAGGACTGCAAAACCCAGTAAACAGACATTGATGGTGGTGGCTTTTATGCCTTTTCTGGCCACTACTCTCACTGGTATGCTGTGGAGTGTTGGGAGACTAAATTGCCCTTTGGACAAACAAATGAACAATGTAAGTGATGTGCTGTGATACCCTTGGCTGGGTTTTTTAATAGCGTTTGTTTGCTTACTTGCTAATTTGCAAGGTCTGGTAATTTGCAATTGGCCTCCTGGTCCTTAGCACTTAGAATTAGTGCAGTCCTATTGTATCAGAGGGACAAGCAAGTCACAAAGAGAAACATCTCATGTTGAGGAAGCTGAAAGAAAATGGCTTGAATTTCTGGCAATTTCTAGTGTGGTACTTCTAACTATTTGATTTTTGTTTAGTTCTTAGTTCATTCCCTTGCATGTAAATAACTGTCTAGAAATGAAAAGTCTCTCCTAGTCTTTAGTGAAGGTGATCTCTTGTTATTGTTACTTTGAATACCTCCATTGTGGGCCTTTTATCATTTTTATGATGGTGTAAGTAATGTGTCATCTATGTAGCATCTGCACAAGGTTTGCTGGAAAATTAGGCTGGTTTAGAGGATTATATTTCAAGTCTGTCATAGCAATTTCAGCAGTGATGTTCTTTTATTTTAAACAAATTATTCTGAAGTTCTTATGTGTGTGTGGGTTTTTTTTTTTGAGATAAGAGATGGGGAATACATTCAGTTTGAAACTCAGTAAAATCATTGTCTTATGAAACCTATCTGAATTAAAAAAAAACCACTAGTGGATAACACATCATATGTCCTATCATCAAGCCGTTCCTACCTGACATTTTGCATGAAAGGATGATATTTTGTTATAAACAGTGATAAGAGCACTCAGAAATTCCTTTTCCAGCACTTCCCAGTTTTCCATGGACTCTCTGAAAAGGTTGTTATCATAACCTTAAAAGTTATGAAAGTATTAGTTTAAAGCAAAACAATAAAGAAACATTCTTAATGATATTTTACTGCTTGATTTTATTAAGATCTCCAAAGTTTCAATCCATAGATGCATACTGAATAAACTAGACACACCCATGTACATAAGAAATCAGTCCTCTATTGCTGGAAGTCAGGAGAATAGGTGCTGTTTTTTCTCTGGAGAATAGGTGCTGTTTTTTCTCTGAAGAACAGGAGTAATTTATGAAGTGATTCTCTGGACTGTGTTTAGTCTCTAAGAAAAAGAATAGAATAATTCTTCTGAGAAGGAAAATCAGCAAAATCAGATGTTGCCCTTGTACTGAAATTATTGCTACCAATAATATTCTATTTCTTAGTGCACTCATTTTTTTTTGCTGTCCAGAACCCTCTAATTATGGCAGGTTTTGCTTCTGAGGCTGGTGACAGACAAGGTTATTCAGTGTTTGGCGCTGATTCCCCTTTCCATCTGCTCCATGATCCTCTGTTCCTGTAGATGCCAGATGAATATTTCTTCCTTATTTTCTGGTTTCTTTTAGTCTGTAAGATGCCAATGCATGGTTTCATATTTAAAATTCCTACTATGATATAAATCAGCTTGAGTACAGAAAACATTTTATTCAGGAACACTTTATTTTCTTTTATTGTTCAGCTAAGAAAGAAGAGAGTAAGGTGAATTCCTCCTTCACACATTAAGATCAGCTGGAGAAAGTGGCAGATTCCTTCCCCTCTGCTCTACGGTTGGTTATGGGTTGGTTTACACAAGTTTTTCTGGCCTGATTCTTGGCTATATAGTTTAGGATTCCCCTTTATTCACGCTTCATGGACAGAAAAGGAGTAAGTTATACTGATACAGGTCATTTCATATGAGTTAAAACTGTGAACACCTGGGAATGGAAGGGGATGACTTGTACTGTACTGTTAAAATTGTACCACAAAATGTATTGGTTTTAGTAGGACTGATCTGATACGCTAAACTGAGAGGTTTTTCTGTTTGTGGATGAGGTAGGCAGTTTCACTGCTGCTTGAAGCCAGCTGTTCATCTCCATGATTTTCTTGTTTCTTGCCCCTCGTTCCCTGCAACTGGCAGCACAGTAGAGAACACAACTTGTGCTCCTGAAATTCCTCTTGATTATCTGCAGACTTCTTGCTGGGCCCTCATCGCTGGCTGAAAAACCAGTAATCAATGGGCCATACCTGGCTGGGAAGTTTCTTTGTGATGTCCCTTTCCTGGGCACCAGGGAGGCAAACCACAGCTGTCTGGGGCTCGGGCCTGACTCGCATATCAGGCCCTCCATTGCTCTCAAAAGGAGTCACCAGTGACTACTACCCTTTTTCTTCCTGATTGCAGAGGTTGTGACACTTTGCACGTGCCTTTGGGAAAAAGATGGGTGAAAATTCACCTTCACAAGGGTAGTCTGATGCAGCTCCAGGTTTGTGGAATTGCTGGCCTGCTTTTTGTGTTTGCAGCATGTCTTAGGGGATTCATCTTTTCACGCACTTCTTTTTGTGGGGACAGGGGAAGAAGGGATGAGAAGCATTGTCAAATTCAATCAGCCCTTGACCTCACTAAACTGACCGAGTATATATCTATGTGTGTATCTGTATATATCCAGCGTATGTCTGCGTAAAATTATTGTTCCACTGCCATTTGTAGACGTTATTGCACTTCCACCACTTCAAAATAACTACTGTGGTGTTTACCCAAGTACGTATAATACCGGGTTTATTCTTCTCCTTGTCTGACTTCTCTGCAAACCTTGTTTCCTGCATGTCTGTTTCTTTGTTCCACCCACCCTGGCACTTTCTTTGTCTTTTAAAAAATATATATTGGAAACCATATCATTAAGCTGTAATCCTGTCCAGTCTGTAAATGTTCTCTCTATTCTTTTAATGTCCTGCTATCTCACAGGTTGGTCTGAACAGACTTTGTAGACAGCACATCTGCTGCTGTTCAGAGCACAGTGCTGCTTCAACTGCAGCACAGCCAGGCTGGGGATGATTTTCTCTCTTCAAACCAAATACATTAACATTTGAAATGATATTATGCTGTATGACTCACTTAAAAAGATGAGAGAAAAACCCCATAATTGGCTAAATAGTGTGAAACTTGTCTGCAACATCTGCGCCAGCTTTTGGGCTCTTCTCAGTGTAACTCTGATTTGCCAACCACTGTAGGCACATTGTTTGGCTAATGCCTGATGGTGTGGAGGTGACTGGGGCAATATATGCCTCCCTGCTCTGTGTCACGAGAGCATTGTCTCTCCTGTGGATTCTTAAGGAAATATTTGTGCAAGAAAAGCTACTTTTGGTGTGTTTTTTTTTTTTTTTTAATTACTTGGTTGTTAATTTGAAAGTGATCTGCAGTAATGGCCTTGGCAGGGAAATGTTTTCTCTTGTTTTTCCAGATATACCCCTATGCCTCTTTCCAAACTCTACATTATCCCAGGTAGTTTTGTTGAGTGATACTTAAACTAATTAAAAGCTATTTTTAATACTCAAGGATTGTGATACTGACTCACGTGATATTTTATGCCGGTCATGCCATCTGTAGTCACTAAATTTAATGCACTTCCCAAAACTGTCTAGTGGTGACCTTGTTCCCGAGGCTGTTGCAAGTGCTAGCTAAAATTTGCAGAGTATTTCCAGATTCTGAATTTCAGGGTGGCAATGAACCATATCAGAAAGATTTGAGAAGACTCTGTGTTTCTACAGAGCCTGTGAATCCACAAACGTATTAAACAATACAGGATGAGAAAGCTGTTGTGAAGGAACCAAATTAAACCTTTGCTCCCCAGCTGAGGACAGTTTAACATCTGTATTAGCATATTTTAGACAATGGGTAGTTTGGTGTCTGAGGTCATGAATTTTTTAAAGTAGCCATACCATGTCACATTTCTTTTTGACCTGCACTTAAATTTTCATTTACTTCTATATGTTGCTAGCTGAGGCCCACTAACTTTGTATCATGAGAAATGGGTGCTGAATTAGATTTGCTTTTTTTACCCAGCTCTGAAAAGATGTGCATTATCAAAGCAGTTGTTTGGCTCAGAATAAGAGAAGAGAGAGTTCTGTAGGGAATACGCTTAGCAGAGCAATGCCATAAATAGGTCTTGTGTCAGTGTTTGCTGTAATGTCTTGATATGTGTCATCATGCATTATATATTATTTCAGATTTATCACTTCTTCCGCTGATAAGGGACATTGCTTCTTTGAGTGAGTTTTCTTCATGGCTTAAAAGATTTACTGATACATTGAAATTCCCTGTATTGGAGATTCAGATGAACTTTGGAAACTTGCGATAAGACCTATAAATCTGCTATAAACTAGGATGCCATTTCTCAAAGTGTGTATTTATTGACAGAGTTTGCACTAGCTTATTCTTCTGCTTCTCGTTTGGGTGCATCAGGAGAGATTTTCTTTTCAACAGTAGGAACCAAAAATAAAAACCTAAATGTGGGTCATGCAGCGTGTGTGTGTGTGTGTGTGTGTGTATATATGTATTCTGGGGTAGACAGCTTCATTTAATTTAAGCTCTTTATGCAAAGTTGTCTTCACTTGAACACATTTGAAGATAAGATCGCTCAGTGGATGGCACAAGGCAGCATGCAGGGAGGCCACTCTAAAGTTTCATCAAAAAACCCCAACTCTACTTTTTACATGGAAGGAGGCCCAGTATATCCTTGATTTAAAAATCCCACCTGCTGAAACCTAACCTGCAAGGTTTAGCTTGTGTGGGAGAAGAAATGGGAAGGTGTAAATCCCCGTGACCTGCCACTGGCTCCCCAGCAGGACACTGTACCTGAGGGGATCCCCGCGTACGGGACACCCTTGAACAGATTGGTGCAAGGAGATTCTGAAAACCGTGTGAAACTGTTTTTTCTTTCCCAGCATCAGCAGGATTGTAATCAGTGTAAAGCTACTGATAATGATATATCTGAACTTGATTTTTGAAATCCTAAACTTATTAAAAAATCTTTAATGAGGATGGGGCTATCGAAAGGAATGAGGGAAGAGTACCTTATTTCAGTAGCTGTTTTTCTCTGATCCCAATTGAGTTGCTTTTTTTTTTTTGCCTCTTTCTAGCTCCTTTTCTTTTGTAAAATATTGACACAGAAATTGCTATTGAAATTTTAGAATAGAATTTCATAACAAGCAGCTTAGTTACAGAATCTGTCTTCTGTTCAGGTCTGTTTTCATCCCATTTTATGGTTCAGCTGAGTTAAAGATAAGACTCAGATGATTTTCCCTTGGGACCTATTAGATCCAGCAGGAGATTTCTTGGTATCACTTCCCTGTCTTTTACCCAAGGGCAGATTAGGGGCTGGCTTCTCTCATTTTACTGCCATGAAGTGAATAATAGTCTCACTTTCACCACTGCAGAGATGCTTTGTATTGCTGTGATTTCATCTGCTCCGGTCGTTCTGCCCACTGAAAAATGTGGCAAAATCAGGTTTTTACTTTGTTCATATTGCCAAATACAAGACAATCTAATCCTTAAGACATGATCCCAGTATTAAAGCAGTAAGTCTCAGTCTTTTTGCCACTCCCTCTTCCCCAAGCACTGAATCATTTATCAGCTGAGATGGGCATTATGGACAAATCTATTGAAACTTGGAGTCATGTTGCAAAATGCACGTACAAAGCAGAGAGATTTTCCATTACAATTGTGGGATGATTCAGAGAAGTCATCTTTGATCCCATTATACAGTGGGGAGGGATGAGCAGAAATGTGCTGCATATGAGTGACAAGGAATTCCCAAAGTTAGCAGCTGATAGTATGGTATAGAGAAAAAGAATGTAGGAGTACTTCACCGAGCCCCAGCTTCATCCAGAGCTTAAAATCCTAAGTTTTCAGTTTCTGGCTATTTATCTATGAGACTTAGAAGGCCATTCAGTACTGATTAAATATTGAAGCAATCTAAATCAGGATAGCATTGCTTCCTTTGCTTTCTAGTTACTCAAGCTGACTCTTCAGCAGCAGTAGCAGATCCATTGGCATCTGTGCAAACTCTCCAAGGAAAGCACCAGTAGCTCTAAGCTGATGTTTAGCTGGGGTGCAGCCTCTCTGAATGCATTTCAATAAATGTCAGAGATGAGCTAACTCCTGCTTGCCCAGTTTGGCATGGGAGCCCCTGGGCCTCTCCCCACAGATGTGAGGTTAGTGCTCTGTGCTGGCCCTGGGCTCTCGCAGTGCTTGTGAAGTCCAGGGCTGTCTCTCTGTGTAGATCTTCCCCAATCTGAGAGGCCTCTTATGCCATAAAGTTTAGCATCGGATAGGTTTTGCTTCTCCAAATGACTTTGCTATTTGCTGAGACTTCCTAAATGCCAAAACTTGGATGAATGGAGGTGTTCTGATTCTTCCTTCAGAAGATGCCAACCTGTAAGGAAGAGACTGAATCTTGTACAGTCGTGATCCAACACCCTGTTTGCTGCTCAGCTGGGGATGAGTGGTGATCTTAGAGTGATGGGACATGATGGGTCGTGCTGATGCCATCTTTTAGTCCAATAACAGCACTTGGATGGTCTCATGCTACTGAATGGTAATAGGTGACAGACAGAATAAAGAAGTTTTGATATTTTAGTCTCTCACTGATCTAACAAAGAAGGAATGGCCAAGCTTGTGAGAGCATTAGCTCACACACTGACTGGCTACAGGATCAAGAGGAATTGATCTCTGGCTGAAGTAGGTGCCATAAGAGGCAAACAAAGATGTTTTCTTTCTACAATTTGTCATAAAGGATGAAAGCCCTCAGTGATGTACAGCAATTAATTAGAACAGAGATGAACTTCTGTCTGAATATGTGGTGTGTGTTGAACTGGGAGCAAAAGGAAATATTTTTCTTTTCACTCCCCACCCCCCTTTCTTTGAGGGAGTAGGGAAGGGCTGTGCTTTTTTGTGGAGGGGGTTGTATAGTTCTGCTGCAGATCTAAACCTAGGTGAATTTACAGGGGTGTCTTTTGAGATGGACTTGTCCCAGCCATCCCAGCTCAGACTGAGAATAAGTCAAAGCTGGTTTTACTCTTTTTGTCGGACTTTTTGACTGTGATTTTTGGCAGGAGACTCGTGCAGACACAGCGGTCTGTCTGCACAGGGCTGCAAACAATATCAGGACCTGTATTTTTTCATTTTGTCTTCCAATAATTGGAAATAAATCCTTCAGATTGAAATGGAATGTATCGCTTGTTGCATATGGGGGAAAGTCTGACCGATGTAATAGTGTTGTATTTTTATATTTGCTGTGATGAATTGATTCACTTTCTTGCATTTCATTTGCAGAGCCATTTTCCAGCTCTGCTCAGCTGGACAAGATCAAGAGAATGGCATCCAAGTAGGAATTTTCTTCCCCAAATCTGTAAGTAATTTTCAGTATTCCTGTTGTGCAGGCTGCTGTTTTGTTCCAACACAGTATAGGTGAGTTTAAATTAAGAAAGCTATTGCTGAATTTTTAAAGGCAGAATTTGTTATCCTAAATTTTAGCGTGTTGCATTTCTATTCATCAAGGCTGATTCCTCTTTGACTTCATGCCAATAGAACTGTTGGCTTCACTCAATCCAGGGTTTACCCACCAGTAATTAGTTTGGTGAGAATCAGCAGTGTCTGTTTTTCCCCTGCTGCAATGCATATATTCACCTTTCTAATGTACTAATAGCACCGATGCATTTGTCTGAATCTGGATATATGCAGAGAGAGAAAGGTGTTGTTTATGGGTATAAAACACCCAGAAGTCTTCTAGGCTTAATCTCTTTGCCCAGCAAGGTGTAATTTGCTTATGTAGCCCACTGGCATGAGTATGTTTAAGTCTTGTGTGTCTGATACAGAAGGTGTAAATTATTATACTCACTAGGAACAAGCAGTAGTGCTTTATTTAAGTTGGTACACGACATGCTTTTAGCCGTGGAGATCCCTAGTGTGCTGCACGTGGGTGGCAGTTGTCTATTAGCATCACATATTTTCATAAGCACAGTACAAAAATTGTATTTTATTGAATGTTACTTCAGCTTTTGCAGTTGTGAACTGAAACCTGTGAACGCCAAAGGAGCACGTTGCAATCTGATACAGAGCTGATGTCCTGGCCTTTGTGCGGACTGGCCGGGGAACGCATCTGGGGGATGCTGGGAGAGTCTGCAGGATTTGAGGGAGAGCTGGCTGCTGCTTGCCCAGCTCAGCGTGCAGGCAAACAAGCTGCTGCACGTGTCCATCTCTCTGCAGGAGTGCTGTTAATGCTGTTCGTTTCTGGAGCCCTTGCAAAGTTCAGGGTGCCTTTGCAGGTAGGCCTCATTCAACTTTAGGAGTCTCTCTGTCTCTGTAAAATTCAGGATTAGGCCTAAGCTTGTTGCCTTCTTAAACTGAAGACTTGGAATGCCAGATTTGGCTGTTGAAGCAGACCAGGTTCTAGGCTGTCCTAGCTCCGTTGCTATTTACACAGAATGGAGTCATCTGCTGCGTTAGTTTGCAGCAAGCAGTGTGGGAAGAAGGTGCCCCCTGCATTTGTAGATTACTTGTTTTATTTTCTTTTGCTGTGGTGATGGTTGCCAGTGTTATGTAAAATATCAGTTAATCAGACAGAGCCCAGAGGAGCCAGGGCAGTTCAAAGCACAGCTACTTTCAAGAGACTCCCTAATGCCTTAGGGGAGTAAACTTTGGCAGACATTGTAGGTTTACTGTGTCCCTAGTCAAAAAATTGTGCTGTTTGGCAGGCTGATGGGAATATTATTGAATAAACATAATACAATATTTACACTCTGATTAAAAAAAAAGTCAAATACACTGTACAGAGAAGAAGGCTCTGATAAAAGGAACCGGGTTTGGGTTTTTTTCCTAAGACTTCTTGTTTTGTTATTTTTTTTTTAAACTACTAGTATTTGCATGGTAATAGGAATATAAACTTGTAAACTATCTGGGCTCAAAAGGTGAGACTTTCCATATTTCACTGAGAGCTTTGTAAAATGGAATCCTTCCAAGTGTGTTCCCTGAATATGGAAGTTACATGCCAAACCCCTAATTCTGAGTAAACCATAGTTAGAGACTACTTTCTTCTTCTATAGTGCCAAATTTTTGGTATTGTTTTAAGCTTCTTCTTAAATAATTTCTCAGTTTATTCTTTCTTGAGCTCTTGTTATGAAGAACTATGCTTATAAACCCACCTTAGAACTAAGAATAAGCATCATAAAGCTAAAACTGCAAATTTCCATAACTTGCAAGTTAAAGGTACAGCCATGAGAGGTACTTGGGCCTCTATGAATGTTGATATGATCTTAGATGAGGATTCATGGACTTATTTACAAGAATAACTTAATTTACAAAAATAACTTACTTTGCATCTTGGGGGTGGAAGTGTCACGCGGTGCAGATTTGAAGAGGTCTTGTATTTCCTGCAGTGGATCTCTGCACTCTGAAGACTACAAAGCAAAACCTCTGATTTTGTGCAGAAGATGCCGATTGATGGGTCTGTATTTCCCTCTGAACACTAGACCGAGGAGCGGGACGCAGCATCTCTGTGGCAGCCGCGGGGTTCGTGCCCGTGGTGTGGGGAGCCAGGGCTGTGATTTGGGGCCTTCCTGGCACTCCCACCTGCAGGTGGCAGCATCTTCCTGTTTTATGGGATGTGGTGCCAGTGCCCGGCATCCCAGTGCCATTGGGAAACCGAAACTTAAAACCAAGAGCTTCCCACCCTTGTTTGAAGGTCAACATTCTGCTTTTCTACGAGAAAACGTGAGGCAGGACTTGTCTGACACCTCTGTCAGACTCGCTTGTTCTTTGTCCATTTTCTTTAAACGTGGCTTTTTCCTTTGGTTTTGGGTCTGTTTTTCTCCATGTGTTTTAATCCACTCTGTTGTCAGACTTCCAAAGTCTAAGGTCTGTTTGAAGGTAGGAGCAGGGAGTTGGAGAAGGGCTCACTGAAATGTCATACTGGCAACTTGGCAAGAAAGAGCAATTAGTGGGTATTGAGAGAACTGTGCATCATTTCTACTCCTGTTCAAATACATGCAATGTTCTTGGACCCAAAAAAGCAAGTAATATTTTGACTTTTAACAATGTCATTCTGATTTCCTTAGGATCCTCATTCTCTGAATTAAGGCTGTTAGAAGACACACATTATTATCAACTTGAATAATAAATGTGTGGCATTAATATATGAATATTAATAAGAGCAATTAAATAAAAAGAGTCTTAAATTTGTTCTAGCAAGATAAAAAAGCCAGCAGAGCAATAGTAAAACAGTGGGATAAATCAGGATAGTAAGAGAATAAATTCTAGAAAATAGTGAGAGAGGACTGAGGATTTAAAAAAAAAAATCTAACTACATGAACCACTATTAAAATTAGGCTGCTTTTTCACTGAAATATCAAACATGTAGCTTGCCTCGAGGGAGAGTACATAACACAGGTGCCATTGGGACACACTCTCATAAAGATCATCCTCTAGTAAAGACACAGGGCAAGGGCTGCTGCAGCAATTGCTTGGTGCTTCAATCGAGGTCTGGCAGAGGACGGAGTGTAGGCAGTGGCCAGATACAGAGGGGGTGGACAGATGCTCACATGACTACTCACAATAAGCCAAATCAACCAAGACAGAGATGGAAGCAGGTGTCCAATGTCTCTTGTATTGGCTTTCTGTGCCCAGGGTTTCCCTTTCATGGAGGATTTACAGCTACACAATTAGAGCAGCCTTGCAGTGCATGAAGCAGCTAGAGAGGTATTCAATCTACTGTGTTTCTCTGCTGGTGGTAGGTAAAGTTACTGTTCCAGAATGACACTGGCAATATTCCTTGGATAATACTGTAGCTTTATCTGCCTGGCTGCTGCCCAGTAACTGCTGCTTATCTCGGCAGCAACATCAAACTTCTTTAGGTTTGAGCATTGCGTTGGAAAATGAGGCCCACGTGTGTTCTCTGTACCTGTATCAGGGACCGTATCCTTCACACTGAATCCTTTCCCTAAAGGAACGTGAACAGTGCCCTTTGCTTGTGCTAAGGATCCACAATACTCTACAGCTTTTCTTCTGTTAGGAGAAATTAAGAAATGCCACAGTTTTGAATGCTGATTTATCTTCCTTCGTAGTAACATCAAAAGACATCATTCGTGCTATGAGGAAGTGGCAGTACCTTTGTGACAATGGCAGGTTCAGCCAGCAAAATTCCAGTGCCGTGCCTTCTAGGAAGCTGAGTGGTGTGTGACAAAACACTGGTTGTGCACAGAAGGCTTTTTTGTCTAATGCAACTCAGTCTAGGCTGTGACAGATTTGGAATTTAGCTTCAGACGTGGACTGTAGCATCCTTGGGAGGGTGATTAAAATAGGAGCTCACTCATCCTCCATGTGTTTAAAGCCTCTTATTCTAATGTCTTCAAACACACTACAAAAATGTTTTGCTGTAGTCTTCATGTTCAATTACCATCATCTGTCCTGTTCCACACCTCTTGTGCATGTAACTTTGATGTGAATTACTGGAATTATCCTGCATGTGCATGCATCCTTGTTAAAATATGTGGGTCAGTGCTGCTGTCTCCTCTGCTAAACAGCACCAATTCTCCTCTAGATCAACTGCCCTTTCTAGAAATTGAAATAATACCCCTGGCCAGTTTCAGTGTTATGCCTAGAAAGTACATTACTCATGAGGATGTGTCCTGCCAGAAAGAATTGTTGTGGAAGTTAACACGATACCATCTGCAGTTTTTGAGGGTTTACTTAACTCTGTGTTTGCAAGGCGTTTTTCTACATTTAGGTATATAAATGACACTGATTTCTCTCTCCAGCTGCAGAACTGGTATAATGAAAGTCCCTTTTGGTCCCTCTCCAGTTTGCTTCAGAGGGCGGAATTTAGATGTGGTGACCAATTCTGGTGAATTGTTTTCTTCCAGAAGGTCAAACCTCAAAATGGTCTTGACTGAAGGGCTTTTCACCAGAAAATTCCAACCCAACAGTGATAGCTGTGGACCCTTGATGGTTCCATCAGTGTTTGACAGGAAGCCACGTTTTGTTAATATGGGAAGATTTATGTCTTGTACAATTTGGAGTGGAGTTACCATGAAACCCATACTGCAGTATTTTGGGATAACTCCCCGGTTGTGACCCCTGGGAGTCAGAAGTGGAATTGTGTTGGATTTTTTGTCCAAAATTTTTTCTTAGATGACTCTGCTGAATGTGAAGCAGGGCCAAGCTGGTACTTAATTAATCCTGCAGAGCCTATTTTACGGTAGAATTTTTTTTTTCCAGGTTGTATATGGTTAGGTTTATATGCCACATGTGTTCATTTGGGAGTCCAGAATGATGCTGATTTGTGTCGTTTTTTGTGGCTTCTGTGATTCGTGAAGTTAACACAGCATCTTTTGGGCTTAGGTCCTGCAGATTTCTGATAGAGATACAAAAATGTTTTTCACCCAGTGCTTTCCCCAAGGTTCTCTAGTACAAATGACATTAGTTGTGACAGCTGAGGTTTTTCAAAGAACACAAAACCCCCTGAAACAACTGACCAAAATAAAAACGACTTCCAGATTTTTCAACCCCACTGGCCTCTTATGGAAAGCAGGAGCTAGGAAGTGTTTCAGTAGATAACGGACTGTATTGCAGTCTGTGATATGTACACAGTGAATACATACCTTGTTATTTTCCTATGGAGAGCTGTTGTGATTTCAAGAAGTTGATGCTTTATCTAAATGATAGGATCGCACATTCAAGGCTGCATGAGAAAAAGGTGAGCAGTGACAGGTGTCTTTATTTTTTCATTTAGCTGGCTTTTCTACCATGATCAAAATTGCAATAAATTGAAATATTGCTGTTAAGGCAGAGCAGAGTGAAAAGAGAGTATCACTTTGATTATTCAGAGGCCTGCTTTTTTAACAGCATTCTATGATGGTAAAGGAACTTGCAGAACCTAAATATTTAAACAGCATTTCACCAAACAAGAGCTGGGGAAGTTACAGTAGTAGTTTCTGCATTTTTCATTGCTATTTTTTAGATCTAAAGAGCAGGTGATTTTGTGGTATAATGTAAAAGCAGACATTCTCTTTCCTCAATAATAAAACAGGATAATACTGCAAAGGACTGTTGTGGTGATTCATCTTGATAAAGTTCTACAGAAATGGTGGGTGTTATTAGCATCCCATGTGATTACAGTGACAGGATGATGTGGTAGTTTGTCTGAATTGGTATTAAGTGGTACTGAAAGTCTCTCAAAACACCCGTTCCTTCTGGTTTTCCAGACACTAGAGATTTAGAACAGTTTGGATAAACATCTGGACTGAACTGCGCTCTTTTTTAAAGGTTACCTTAAATGACAGATGAAGGAACCTTATATTGTGATAACCTCCTGCCTGAAGGCTCTCCAAGTACTACAGGAATCAATATGCAAACTGTATATAGATTACAGCAGCTCTGTCAAGGTGCAGCACTGTTGGGCAAAGCACAGAGAAACAAACCAAAACGTTAGAGAAATCTAAATGGGAAAACACAACGTTACACTCAAAATACTGGAAGAATGTAGTCAGAGAGAAAGTAATCGTGAGCTGGGACCTGGCAGGAAACTGGGAGGTGTACCTTCTTTTCCCACACAATGTACCATGAGAATTGGGGTCTGAACTCAAGGGCTCCGAAATGCGTTTATGGCTCATGTGAAAAATTGCAGCTCCAGGGACAAGCAATTTGCTGGGATGCAGGTTAAATAATGTTTCATATAGAAGAATTGCAACTGCCTGTTTGTCAGCATAACATCACAAACCCCATGCATTTTAAGCTGTTACATTGTTGACAGAAAATTGCTGCTTACCAGACTGTGTGGAGCTCTTGGAGCAGCAATGTCTTTGGAAGAGGCTCCCTTCTCTAACCTTACTCAGCTTGGCTGAGCTGAGATTGCAGTACCTGGCTGGTATCACTTACATGGAAAGAAACAAAAATAGATGTTTTACAAACACACTTCATTTAAAAAAAAAAAACAAGCATAGAGAAATGTTGATTAGCTTTTAAGAAGCTGCTTTTATTACATTTGACCTTGTGCATTTGCCTGCTTTTGGCTCTTTATGCTCTATGCATCAGAGAATCAGTGCAGCTCATCTGAACCAGCAAAAACTCCTTCTCACCCTGCCTTCCTGCTCTGATAAAGACACTGGTAGGAGCAGTCTTAACCAGACTATTGCTTCTAATTTTCTCATCTTCTAGCAAACAGTGACGCTTGAGAAATTATGCCTTCTGCTTTTCAACCATAGAAACCTATTAGTGCTCAACAATATGGCAGAGGACTTTCTGTAAATCTTGACTAAAATAAATGTCCAGGGTTTAATATTTTATAAAGAGGGGAGCTGCTCAGAGAGCTGGACGTGATAGGAGTTCTGTGTCTGTGTGCATGCCTTCTCTCTAGTTGCCATAGCCAGGCTGTCACCAGGCTGTTTGGACCTTAGTTCTGCCTGTGCACGGGGCACGTGGCTGACTAGTGAGTTACACTGTGCTAGGCTGCAATTCCTGCAAACGGCAATTTAGCAATAGCAATTTAGAAGCAGAGAAAGCTGATTGTGCTGAATCAGTCAAAATGTTACACTGTTTCGCATTTAATGTATTTGCTGAGATTAATTATTTAAATGTCCAATGATTCTCTTTCCCTCTTCAGAATAATCTGTTTTCAAGTGGTCCTAAATGAGCGTAACACATGTTTTCCTCCTGCCACCTTTTAAATATTTCACCAAGTTTTCGTACCACTGTGATAATTAAAGAAATTGATAATATGTCTTTAGAAGAGGGCCAGTGGGCCCTAAAGGGTAGTTTCTTTTCTTTTCAATCACTGCTTAACGTTTGCCAATAAATAAAGAACTGCTTCTTAGAGTCAGGAAAAGGTTTAATCTAAATATGCCAATTGTTGTACGAGTGCCTATCAGCTGGATCTGGTGCTTTGCCCTTCTTAAGGCCATGGCCCACTTCCAAAAGTTTGAAGTTGTTACTGGTTCCTAAAACCTTTATGAATCTAAGATTTTGTTAGTGAGTAGAAAGGCATCATCAGAGAAGTGGTTAATGAAATTAAGTGGAAGAATGCTCATTAGTCCAAGTCTGTAAATGAGCGAATTCAAATACAGAAACAGCTCTAGAACTCCACAGGCAATTCTTAAACCTGTAGTTCTCAGTGGAGTAAACCTGGTGTGCTATTCCTATAGCCAGTAACCCGAATGTGCACACCTGACCCGCGTTTCTGTGTGTGCTTCCCCCAGAGCAGAGATCAGGGATCTTATGTACGACTTGTCTGACAGCTGGAGAAGAAACTTCCGCTGTAACGGAGCCGTTCTCGTTTCCTTGGTGTCAGGGCCAAGCAGGAGCCTCAAAGGAGACTGAACAGTGCTTTTTCAGGAGGTAACAAATAGAGCCAGGGTAATTTCATACCACTTAAAAAGAACAACTCTAAGCATGCCTGATGGTGATGGCTCTGTGTCCTGGTTTGGACAGGTGTCTGCTAAGGAAGGCAGGAGTCCCCCTCCCACCCCGGAATGGAAAAAATGTAACTCCCTTCCTCCCGAACTATTATAATTTTGGAAATGAGGGGCTTTCAGGCAAATATATCAGAAATAGGAATAACAGGTCTTTACTTATATATATTATATATATGTATAACAAGGCAAAGCAAAAAAAACAACAATAACTAAGGCAGNACTGATCCTGCAATAAACTATCTTTATAACATCTCGAGATGTCTCTGCTCCCCCACCTGAGAAGACGCCACCAAGACCAAAAAAGGGACAATTGGGCCCCTCCCTTGTGGCTGGCTAGGTCCTTTGTTTCTTTTAAGTACCCCAGCAATCGTCTCTTAACATGGGAAAAAATTCCTTTGAGAGGAGAAGAAAAGAACACATACACACACAAAAAGAAAACTTTCTCAACCCCCAACACTCTGGATCTGATGGTTTGAAGAAAAGTGGGAGCCTTTGACATGAGACCCGTAATTGATTAGGAATCATCTTACGTTAGATGAACAAAAAACAATTTGCAGGCTCACAAGTTAGAGTGTGCTCTAACAGAACCTCAAAACAATACTCTGTACCTTAGTTTTCTCTAGGGGTATTACAAAAAGGATAAGCTTCACAGAGCTCTGTGCTTGAAGAGTGCAACCTTGATCTAAAGGAGTATTTGTATTCAGCCAGTCCAAAAAGGAGGTAAGCACAGCCTCATAATCCTGTTTGCAGAAAGGCAGTGCAAACAAGTACGTTTGCTAAAAGTATCCAATAGTGTATTTTTTTGGCAAAAATAATATTTCTTACCGTAGGCTGTAGTCATTGTGTCCCCTTCTTTCTTTCCCATGTGTTGCTTTAACTCAAAGCACGCAGTACTGTGTTTTCTTCCAAAAAATCAGGGTTGTGGGGTGGGTTTTTCCCCTTCCGCACTTGTAGAAAACAAAGCTTGGAGAGGCAGAGACTGCTTGACCAATTTGTTACGCTTTTTTGTGAAGGATGGAAACTCAAATAAATGTTTGCTGCACCACTGCGTTACATCCTTGTTCATTGCATTCAGGTGATCCCCATGTGCATGACCTAATTTCACATAAGTGTTGACAGGAGTCTCCCTATTATCTGTTTGCATCTGTATGTTGTGGAATTTGGGCGAATAAACTTAAAGTCAGCTGAGGTGAGGTGTAAATCTGAATTTGTGTAAATCTGCACATACAAAAAATTCCACTCGTCGGGCCTCACAACAACTAAAGCTGTTGATACATTTAGCAAATATTTAGAATTACATACTAAATAGAATTTTGAAGGAATACACGTGAAATTGTTTTTTTTGTGAATTCAAATATTTGTCTCAAGCAAGCAAGCCTGACTTCCTTTCACTGACACCATCCTTAGCTTTGAAGACTTTCCTAAGAACGGGAGGGTCACTCCTGAGCTGGATGGTGCCAGCCCAGCACTTGAGTGCTCGGATTCCAGGGTCCAGATGGTGGCAAGCTGCAAATGGATATTCTGCAGCTGAAACATCTCTCCCCTTGGCAGACTCGAGAGACACTGGTTCTGGCAGATTTAGACTTGTCTCTGGCTATTTAGCACAGTTGTACAGTTAATGGGCTGTTGGACAATTTTGTCAAACTTGCTGTTTTCTGGTGACTTGTTTATAATTCTGGGAAAGGAGTGCACTGTTAGTCATTTGTGAATAATTGGAAATCCTCTTGAGATCTCAAGAAAAACACTTTCATTGTTAAATAGGGTTGATTTGCCTGATTATTTAGGTAGCCTAGACAGAATCTCCATATCGACCCTTGAATGCTCCATATATTTCTCCAAATTGGATTTTGCCCTTCTGTGTGTGTCTGATGCGTTTTAAGAGGCCAAGGTCTTAATTACAGTTATTATGCCTAGTTTCCCATATGATTACAGTTGATATTAATTAAAATGGGGGCTTTGCAAATGGACAAGGCAGATCTATAGGTTCTGGGGCTTGCAGGTACATTTTTGTGCACATCTACAGGTATAAAGATGCAAAATCTTTGTCCTTAGCTGCTTTTGCATTTTACTTCTTACCAGTTTACTGATCTCCTAATGGATTTCCTGGGCATCGAAGTTCTTGACCAGCCTCAAACCAAAGTAAAACCTAACTTATCCTCCAATTCCTACCCTAACTAAAAATCCTTCATGAGAAAATTATTTCCAGTAACTATCAGGCTTGTAGATGAGAGCAGTGTCAGTGTCAAGAGAGCTGCTCTAGCTTTCCAGTAAGACACACCTCACTTTTCTTCCACACTGCAATACCCTGATGTAATCAGAGTAATTTTTATGGACTGTTTGAAGTTCTTTTTGGACAGTACTACCATGAATTATCAAGTTAAAACCTTCAGCTTCCTCCAGTACTTGCCTTATGATTGCCCAGCTTAACAAACAGAAATGTGTACAAATTGATAACATTTTCAAGACACAAGGGATAGCACAAGGGATGACATTAAGGATCTGTGTTGTCTCCGGATGAAGATGATGGGAATGAATGACTTGCTTCTTTTCCAAAGCCTGTATCAGGGGGGTCTGCCATACAGATAACCTCACGCAAAGAGATACATGTAATGCATCCACGTAGAAAAACATGTGCTTGAGAGACACTGTTCAGTGGTCAGGAAAAGATAATTTGTATTTTCCAACTGAATTGTTTCAAAATTCTAGATGATCCTGGGATTGGTATTCTGTGCAGCACACTGGCATTTTGCTGTATTTTCCTCTCAATATAGTTTAATCTGTATTAAAGCACTGTTCTGTCTCAACTTTCATAAATTATTACACAGCCAGCCAATAGAAATTACATAAATACTGTAAATATAATCGTCTGTTCTTAGCAGAGTCTTAAAGGACTTTTAAACTAGTTACAACAGCAAGTGGTAATCCTTCTATTAAAACTTTCTTACCATGTTATAAGTTTGCTGTTATGCAACATTTTTCACTCTGTCAGCTGAAAACTGTTTTTCTGAAAGTAATCTAGACCTTGCTTTGCTGAGATGGAAATAAAGGGAAGTTTGTCTTGACTAAGTGCTCTGTTTTCCTATGAGTCTGAGCAAGTAGTAGTTAGAATGAAACATTGGAAACAACAGTAATTTACTAATCAGGAGAAAAATGGTTGTTATTGAAACAAACCCCATGTTTACTGCAAAATTGATTTAAAGCACATTTTAAAATAACAGCTCTAGAAAAATAGGCTCACAGTGGGCTCCAAATTCTAAATGCAACATTTGCATGTATATGATTAAGTGCTGCAGAATGGACTTTGCTCTCTGAGGTCTCTTAAGGGCAGAGAAGATAGCAAGAAATGGGTTGTTGAATTAAACTGCCTTTGGAAGTTTGAGGAGCACTGAGCTTCTGATCAGGCTTTTCATTGCCCTTGTGGAAAGCACTGAAGGAAAGGTGCAGGGAATAAACTTAAATTCTATGATACCTTCACCCAAGCCCTGGACTGCTTTTATTGGATTTTTAATGATGACAGTGCTAAAACGTAATTAGCTTAAATTACTTTGTGAGGGCACAAGTGGTAAAGACGAAAAGGGGAGAATTACCCCGTGCTAGTGCTTTTCTTGTATCAGAATGGATTAAACAGGGCTGTTAATCAGAATAAACTGAGGAACACCGTCCACTATCCGGGAGGGTGAATACCTGAAGAAATGAGATCGAACTACAAACTAAGCAAAGAGGAATAGTTCAGTAAATACTCCTCCCCAAAGCTGGCAAGGAAGGGAGCAGGGGCAGCTTTGGGCAATGTTGGTGGAGTGGAGCCTAAAGCAGCGAGCCATGCTGGGGCCTTGGGGAGGAGACAAGGAAGAGCCTGAGGGAATCTTAGCATGAATTATCCCCCCCAAGATGGACAATTGCTGGCAAAAATTGAGCACAGGAGTAACAGAAAGAGGAGATACATTGAGTTAAATGTGTCAGCTGTGCAATAAGTTATTCATACAGGGGTGAGCTTCACCCTGGTAGATCTGGTGGTAGAGAAAAAAGAACTGGAAGTTGTTAGCAGCAGGCAGTTTTTAAAGAAAATGTATTTCACACACTTGTGTGGCAAACAGCAAAATTTATCACGAATAGTATTCTCCCTTCTTGCATTTGTTTACATACTGCTTTTATAGCTCTATGTACTTCATGTGGTAATAAATATTCAAAGATTGCTTTACAGTGGTTGCAGCCAAGTTGATGCTGGTTATTCCAGATGGAAAGATCATTGCTTCTCAAGGTACTGTAACAAAAGACTTGGCAGTTCATAAGTAGTGTTCCTGCTGGGAGCAGGTGTCTTCAGTTTGACAAGATTGCACTTTATCCATGAGTGCTTGAAATGCTCTATAGCTGGTAGCGGGTCAAACAGGTCTGAATTTTTAAAGAGAGTGTTGTAAGACTTTGGTAATGAGCTTGAGGTGGTGAACAATGACATGCAAAGCTAATTACCTGTTTACTAACGTCACAATAATTCAGCCATTTGTCTTGACTGGAGCCACGCTGAGCCTCGGCTCCTCCTGCCAAGCCCACTTTCCAGCCATTGAGTGATTGGATGTGAACTGTTTTGCTAGGAAGTGCCAAAAAAAAGAAGAAAAAAAAAGAAGGAAAACGGATTTCATTTAGTTGCTACAAACCTAGATTTTAATTTACTGACCGCATAAGATGTTTAGGGATTAGATTTGTTTATATGCAAGGCATGTCTCTGTGGGAGCAGTGCTTTCAGCGAGGAGCATAAACCGGATACCCGGCAGAAGAGTTAATTATCTGAGTGCTAATGTTCTCAGACAAATACGTAATGCATCCTAAGTGCTAGCAATGAAGTGCTGGCTGGCAGCGTAAAATCCAATGACCCCTACACATTTTATTGTGGAAATATGGTTGCTACACTGCAAAGATGCGAGTTTCAAACAGGCACCCAAGAGCAGGGCTCCTCTGAAGCTGTCCTGAATTGCACACAATCAGCTCTCAGCTGCAGAAATTGTATCTTTGTGGCTGTGGGCTGCAGTACTTGGGGTTAAATCGGAGACTTCCTTTGGTTCTCTGACCTGCTGGACTCAATAGTTACCTCACTATAAACCAACAAAAAGTCATTTTGAAAGAGTTAAAAGGGAATGTGTAAAGGTGGCACTTTTGTCTTCAATCAGGAAACTCTTTGTCCACACTATTTTATAGTTCATAAATCAGAATGTGTGATTTTGTTGATGTGGATATTCTGCCTTTCTTTGATTGTGTTAACGATTTAGCCTTCTATAATTCAGTATAAAATTAACCCCTGAAGTAAACTATATGTATTTCAAGCTGCTAGGATTTAGTCAACAAATAGGTGCACACCACTTTGCTCTCTGCTCGTTTCCCCACCCGCCGAAATGGGAGGATCTCTTTCATGTGTGTTCAGTGGGCATTAGGTCAGATGTTAATTTTGCTGTGAGTGGGAATGCTCTGTTACAACTGCTGAAAGTAAAACGATGGATCATACTTATGGCTAGCAACTGGGCAAAAACTTCCAACTAAAGGCAAGGAAAATGGTTCACGGATGGGGAAATGTGCATTTGTTTGCCTAGTGGTGTACTATGGGTGTGTGCGTGTGTCCAAGGGATGTGTTCTGAAAGAGCAGTACCTGTCTTAGAAATGAAAACCCTTGAACAGTAATAAGTAAAAGCACTTGAGGCTCAACAGAACTGGGGGACTCTGAAGTGTTTACTCGGAATTCTACTTCCAGCCTTTTGTAAAGCTCTCGTCTCTTACAAATCAATCTCCTGAATTATTTAGTATTTATTGTATGCAAATAGCTTAAGAATACTGAACAAGGAAGCATTTCTCATAACTTACCCAAATGAGGCAGATAAGGTGTGCAATTTGGAACTAGATTTCATAACACATGACAGTGCCTCAAATTGGATGTAAATAAGAAAAAAGAAATTCTGATGTAGCTCAGTTACTACCTGGCCCTAGAGCTGCCTCAGCTTCATGAGTATATTTTTAATAATGACATTCCTGAGCTGCTTGAAATGCACTGTAAACACCTAGAAAGCTCCAAATCAGAGCAGTCCATTGCCCAGGACTTATCCAAACCTGCTCAGCAGCAGACGGTGGAATTCCTCCATCTGTCTGCCCCGAGAAGGCTGCTTTGCCTGGTGTTTGTAGCAGTGCAGTGGCAGTGCTGGGCTCTCTGCTGCCTGAGCACGGGGGAAGGCAAAGTTCCTCTTCAGGGTAGGAGACATGGCTGGGTGAATATTTTCTAATTGGTCTCAAGCATCAATAAACTGCACCAAAGTGGTGAGAGTGAGGAGGGCAGTTACCTCTCCTAGGAGGCAGCTAGATGCAGAAAAAATGTCTGTGCATGGTCTAATTTGTTAGGCAAAATAAGAGTATTAGGGGATGAATAGTGTGTTGGTATTAGGATTAGGGAAGCCTGAGTTGTGGTTACTACTTGGGGGTTTTATGCAATGACCCATTTCAGTGCTGGTGTGGGGTTTGTTTGTTTGTTGTTGTTTGGTTTGGGGTTTTTTTGGGGGTTTTTTGGGTTTTTTGTTTGTGTTTTGTTTGTTTGTTTTTTATTTTTGGGGGTTTTTTGTTTTTTCTTTTTAGGCAGGTTTTGTTGAGATGGAAGATGACATTCTGGTGCTGCAAGAGCATTCTAAACTGTGGATTGTAGTCAGACAGAGATATTTCACTTTGGTTTCAGTCCTCAGGAGGTGTTTCCTGGGTTTCAGGTGCCTTCCTGTCATCTTCGTTTCTGCCAGTACTACAGAGTTTCTCACTGAGTACGCTGAAGTGCTCCCTCTTTGGTGTGGTGGTTCTTCTCAGACCCTTGTTTGTCCCCATACTCCTTGTCAGGAGATTTGCTTTCTTCCTAGAACAGCAGCTAATTAGGTTAATGGTGTTGCTAAAGAAATGTTTGTGGAATCACAGCCTTGGGCCCAAGCAGAACAACCAGTTTCTGTTACACCCACAAACACCTGGGTCTTGAACCCAGGAAAACAAGGGAAGGAGAAACAGTACAGGTTCGTCATCCTCTAATTTTCTTTAAATTCCAAGCAAGCTATCTGCAGCCTTCTGTAAAACTTAAATTTGCTATTTTAGATTGTTTTGATTATGACTGTGCTATTCAGTCTGGAAATGATGTTTCTGCATCCAAGTGGGGTCTGAGAAATGAGACTTTGAGAGCAGCTTTCAGGAAGTGATCACTGTTGCTGTTAGAGATATCACAGGTATTGTGTGCTCAGTTTGGAGAAATTTACTTGTATGTATTGAGTCTGAAGAATTTTCCTGGACATGAACCAAAACCAGAATTTCTTGTGAGATTTCTCTTATATCCTGGCAAACTTCTTTCCTGGAGTGTGTTTACAGGCCCCACAGGAAGAAGCAGTAGGAAAATCTCAGGAAAAATAGACATGTAAACTCTGAGATGAATTCTGGGGAAGACGTGGGTTGAGGTCAGTTTTTTTAACCCAATTCAGTCATTCATAAACTTATAGTTCTATATAGGAAAGGGCCAGATAGGACTTGGTTATCTGAAGCTGCAGAGGGTATTCTGTGTGGGTTCAATGGACTTTAGACCTGTTTTAGTCTAAAGAATCACAGCTTAGCTGATAAGCTTTTTGCAAATTCTAAATGGTTTGCCTGTACCAGCTGTACTCCTCATCTTGGGCTTTGCAGAGACATTTGAAATCTTCCATGTGCTGCAAATCTGGTAAAAAATAGTTTCTAATGTTTCTGATTTGAGTGGGAGACAGGAACTGAATGATACTCTAAAACACAATACATAATTTTCATCAGTGAAAAGTAGTGAGTCGTTCAGTTCTAGTGGATAGTTAATAAGAGACTTAAGGAAGTAAGGTATATAGATTGCTAGAATGGATGACTAAATAAATATTCATAGCAGTATAATGTGAAACACATGCATGATTCTGTGCTTACAGACATGCAAAGCACAAATTTCCTTTTGTTCTGAATCAAAATGTTTCAAGGGAAGCAAAACTATAGGAAGTGAGCTATAACATTTAGGAAAGACTGGATAGGCTGGGAATGAGCTGCAGAAAGGTGGTCTTAAGGTAAGTTGAGCAGCTATTTGAAAAAAAACCAGAGTTGGGGAGGAGTCAGCAAAAAACAAAACATTAATTATGGTAATTTTACTTTAGTTCCTGTGGTGGATACCCCAAGCACAACAGTACAGGGATGAGATTCAGCAATTAGCATTCAGCCCTTTGACAAGGAGGAGAGCCCTGAGTGTGGGACCAGCCCAAGAGAGGCCAGTGCCATACTGGTCAGGAGGGGAAAAGCACCCAGGCTGGAACCACCAGCGAATCTAAACCAAAAACAGCCACGTGAGAGCCCAGGGCACTTACTGTGGTGGTGCTCGTCTCAGTAACTGGAATTTATTTATATGTGGCTCAGGCCTATGAGGAAAACGCTGAGAGACTGCAGAGGGGCTGCAGGAGTACTGCAGATCCTGTGACCGGCTGCAGTGCAGGAGCCATGGAGATCCAGCATGGCTCCTAAATGATGGATGTGGTTTAGGGAGCTGCAGAGCGTCGTGCTGAGAGGCAGCAATGTGATTATGTGATGGTGGTCTCAGCCTGTGAAACCGGCTGCTGCAGCACACCTGGCAAAGGGATAAGGGAATAAGGGCTTAGCTGAAATGATTGAGTCTTGGTGAGGCTGATTCTTATAAACAACGTAGAGCGAGGGTAAAATATTCACAAAAAGGACCTTATGGGGTGGTGGTCTCGTGACTTGGGAACATTTACAGTACCTTGGTAATGCAGTCCAGAGGTGTGGGATGGATTGCACTACAGGAATGGCTGTTTTACAGGGAAACAAAAAGCAACCCGAGGAAAGGGTCAGGTCTAAGGTGCTGCAGGTAAGCTGTATGTGTTCAGGCAGAAATGCCATGTCTGCTTCTCTCTTGTTGAACATCAGGACCCCAGTTTGCATGGGGAATTATTTCCTGAAACTTCCTCTTAGGCCATCTGCCCCAAGGTTCAGGTATGACACAGAAGAAAAATACTAGATCCTGATACTGATTTGGAACTAATTCAAGTAAAAATTGCATGACTTCCCATTGTTGTACTTCTGGGTTTGGGTCAGACCCAAGTGTAAGGAAATTGAGGGCATGAAACAAATCCAGCGTGATAGTTTGGCTCCCTTCTGTAGGCTGCTACCAGATGAAAAAAATTCAGTTCAGCTGAAGATGCTTGTAACTTGACCCTGAAGAACACCTGTGGAAATTGTCCTTTTTTTTTTTTTCCCCTCTCAAGTGAATGGGAACCAACTCCTTAACTTCGGAATGTTTGAAACATGGAATAAAATCATGTTAAGTGTAGCTCCATCAACAGCTCTTGACGTTGCAGGGGTTTTCACTGATTTGTGTAGTCCAGTGTTAGATACTCTGTACGTGTGCCCAGTGTTGACCGGGTGTTTGGTGGGTGGGATATGGGTATGGGATTGATTTGGGTTTGGTGGAAGAATCTGATCGCCATCTCTTGTGTATCAAAGGGAGCACTACAAGACAAATCATTTTTAGTTGCTCCAGTTTCTTTTTTTTTCCTGGTCTTATTCCTAAAGTATATTAAAATTATATCAGATCTGAGGAAAGGAAATGGTGGAGTATGATTTGAATGTTAATAGAATTTTAGTTTTCTCTGCACTTTTCTTGCATAAGCGTTCTTCGCAAGGATTGCAAATGAGGGAAGTGTGACCCTGCCATTTGTTGTGCATGTGTATTTTAGGACTTCTAACACATAACAAAACAAAAGAAGGTAGCTTTACTGTAGGTGTGAACATGAAATGCATTTACTAAGTATTCTGAAGAGGCAAGTTCAAACAGGAGAAAAAGGCGTAAGGACACCAGAGACATTCTGATCAAGAAAGATAGGCNAAAAAAAAAAAACACCTATTTTTTTAAGGAATTCAATGAGTGATTTTTTTTTTGTTGGACTGATTCTTACTGCAAAAGAAAAATAAATGTTGCTTGTTTCCACGTGCTAAGCTGATATTTACAGGACTAAACACACAACATCAAACTTGCTTGGACTAGCAAATGTGATAACAGAAGAAATAGAAAGAAAAATGCATATGGAACACCCTCAGCTTTTCTGTTTTCCTAACTGCAGGTTGAAAGCTAGCTTTTGGGTGATTAGACTTTTCATTTGGTTATTAAGTGATAGACATCTTGCTGAACCCAAGCATGCTGCAACAAGCACAGGAAGAGTGTTTATTTAAAGCAGACACAAAAGATTGCACAAAGAGACCCTTAAACAAAACACAAATGTCAGCAAAACTAAACAAAGTAATCATGCACAATTTAAGACTGATAGAGGCAGGCAGTAAATTGGTGACAGTTCCTGGGTAATCCTTTAGAAAAGAGTCACCCTGGTGAGTTGGGAATCTGTTTGTTTGTTGCAGTTTCTTATCTTTCCCCTCCAGGAAATGTAGGAAACTCCCACGTTAAAGCCTGCGCGTTGCCCAGGCTCGGCCCGACGTGGGGCGGCTGCCCCGTGGGCAGCAGTGCCACCCCGGCAGCACCGGGCTCAGGTGTGCGCTGCTGCGGCCCGGCCGCAGGGCTGGAGTCGTGCGCCGAGGATCCTGCCTGGCTTCGCCTCCCTCCCCGCTGGTCTGTGCTGCCGGTGCCGGGGCTGGCTCGGGCCTTTGGGCGCTGTGTGGCAGGCTGCGGGTCAGGAAGGGCTGCGGGTCAGGAAGGGCTGCGGGTCAGGAAGGGCTGCGGGTCAGGAAGGGCTGCGGGTCTGGAGGGGCTGCGGGTCTGGAGGGGCTGCGGGTCAGGAAGGGCTGCCAGGCCCCCGAGGAGCGGGGCGATGGCTGAGACACTCCGCTCGTGCTGCTGGAGCCCTGTGCCGCCGTGGTTATGCTACAGAGATCTCTGTGCTGGGCTGTCACGGGCTGAGGAGACTTGTCTGGACCTTGTGGGGTCACTGCAAGAGTGGGAACCAAATCTCAGCCAGGACTCTGCCCTTCCCTTACTGTACAGGAAAATCACCCAACCTTTCTGTGACTTGGCCTTTGTCCCAGGTGAACGAGCGATGGCATTCATCGCGAGACCTGTGGATTAGAAACATTATGCAAATATCCGATTCTTTTTTTTGGGGGGGTGGGGGGGTTGGACCTGGGAAAAGCCACAGAACTGGTGATTACTCTGTAATCAATCCTTCTCTGTTCTGAACAAAACGGTAGTCAGCTTCTTGAATATTATCCAGCTTCCCTCTTCCTGCCAGTCTCAGCATCTATTCTTCTCTCCAGAGCCCTTGGCACAGCATTTAACCACATCAGAGTTTCACCAGTTGCAACATGCAGCTCCTCTTGAGTTGGAGTGAGAGAGGCTCCGAGGATGTGGCAGGGAGGGAGAGTAGTCACTGCAGAGGACAGAAAACAATACACAAAACATCTTTCCTTTTTTTATTTTTTTTTAAATTTAATTAAGAAAATGGAGGAAAATGGATGGAAGGAGGTGAAGGAATGTGAGATTGAGAGAGATACTTATGACAGTTGTTCCAAGAACTGGTGTAGAACAATTAATGAGGAATAGAAAAGAGGCTTCAGAGACTATTTTTGGTCAAATAGTCTTTGAAGGGACATCACCACTAAGGATCTGGGAGTCAGAATCTTGACTGGAACATTAAGACCACTGACAGATCTGCTGGGCTGTCATCACATCAGCATCCTGTCTAGAAAAACAGCTCATCTTGAGCTCATTCTGTCTGGATTGGAAAAAAAAAAAGTCTTTCAGATGATTATCAAGACTTTTTCTTGTGTGTTAACCTAAGGCCGATCTTCTTCTGTGTTTTCATTGCCAAACTGCAGTTCCAGAAAGCAGCTGACGTGGGAGAATAGCAGCTATGTTGCATTGTACTGAGGCTGAATTTCATAGAGCAGGATGAAGGCAATAATCGGGGTGTTTTCTTGTTCTGCTCTAGAAATAATTGTACAGCTGTCAAGTTCTCAGCCGGGAAAACAGATCCGGGACACTGCAGCAGCGAGCATGTACTGGCCAGTACAACAGCTGTCAAATTCTCAGAAAACAAACCCACACAGTGCAGCAGTAGATCTCAGTAGACCGAGATAACTCAGTTTCCATGTGCACCTTTGTATTTTCTGCTGCCTTCAAAACATCTCCTGTTTCATCGATCAGTAGAAGTGGCTGATAAGTGTTTTTCATGTATAGGCACGAAGTTGCTCCATGTAACCTGTTTAACAACAGGCAAGTGTCTGTAATGGCACCAATGACCCATATAAACTAACTTTCAATGGACCGTTCTAACACTCTTTTAATATTGGCATTTTTAATTAAATGTCTTTTTTTTCAAGTCAGTGATTAAATTGCAATTGTGAAGTATGTACTGTTGTAACAAGGGCTGAAAACTGATCAAAACAAAAGGTTGAAAATAGTTGCACACACAAATTCTTTGGTTCCAGAGCTTTAAAACAAATTAAATGGAGGATCAAATTTTTTCAGTCACTAAATTCAGTGAAAAGCTCTGAGCAACCTGTGCTGCTGGATAGATTTTAGAATCACTAAGAAGTCTAATTCTTCTAACACAGTATCTTTTCTTTCATTATGCTAGCAGCATTTTTCTTGACTTGACCTACAATGACTGGAGTTCTATTTATTGTTCCTATAACAGTGTAGCTGCATGTTTTGTCTTACTCTTTGGAATACTTGGTCAGTTTGAGTATTTGAAAACTATGATTTTGAAGCAGTGAAGTGTTTGCTTGCATTATGACTATGATCCTTATGTACTTTACAAACTTTATTTTGATACAGCTCAGAATAAGGCCAGGTTTCTTTTTATGGCTAAGCTTGAAAGTTCCCCTTATATGTAGCAATAAAAGTATTCCATGTTTCACATCATGTGGGATTCTGTGGTTTGTAATGAGTAGCCAGCTCAGTGTTTCATTGAGCCGTATCCGAAGAAAATTTTGCATTTGACAAAAATTTTACCAAGCAGTTTAAAATGAAAATAGCAACAAACTGTAAATTCTTTTCCAGATAGAGAAGCTTATGCATCAGTGTGATATAATGCATTTAATTTTTTTGGAGGCTAGCACTATCAAAGAGCCCTGGTTGTTGACCAGAGGCCTCAGTGCCAGGTGCTGGACAAGAAAAGTGAGGATGTGGCAAGAGGCAGACACAAGCTACAGGTGGGGAATGGAAGGACTTGGGAAAACTGTGTCAGGCTACACAGCAAGCAGGGATGGCAGCTTGTCAGCTGTTCAGCCACGGTTAAATTGCACATCTTTCAATACTGAGGCTATAAGGATGGGAGCTAGTTGGTTCTTAAATACATAGGTAATGTAATACCATTGTGTGTAATATAGGGGTATTACTCATCTTTAAATAGCCTTAAATCAGCGATTGAAATACATGGTCGGAAAAAAAATTCATTACCAGAGTAGAAGACAAAAAATATAACGATGGGAGGTTTCTGCTGATGCCGATTGCAGTAATTTAGGCTGAACTCTGAACCAGCTTTTGCTGTACGTGGTAAAGTCACAGTGCATGCAATTTAATGAACATCTGGTTAGGGTGCTGTCAGGTCCTTATAGTGCCTAATACAGAGCCTATTCTGGCAAAACAAGGAACACCTCTTGTAGGTGTATGGCAAGCTCGAGGTTTCTGTCAGATGGTGGCAAGAATGTGGCTTTTCAGGTCTTGCTGGAGACTTCAGCTAAATTCAGGCCACGGAGTATCTGAAACTGCTGGGATCCTGTTATGCCAGACCCAGGCAATTCCCTGTTCTCTTTTGTGTCTCAATGGATTGAAAAAGATTTTTATCAAAGTAAACTTCATGAAGCTATCCAGCTGCTAAAGAGAAATTAAAAAAGCGTAGGAAGCTGTGATGCTGTGATCACTGTCATTACTAGGTCATTTACTGAGTCCACACCTGAAATTCTGGGAGTCAAATGAATTTTTTGTAACTCATTTCAGTGGATTTTAGCTCAGACTCTGCCGTAGGTTTCAAACTCTGTCTGCTTTTATTAGGTTAGTCTTCCTGCCTGTGAAGTAATTGAAAGAGGTTACTGAGGCTATAAAATACTAACTAATCTAACTTTTTGAACTATGAATATTTTAGCATAAGAAATTATGCTTTCCAGTCCAATTTAGAAGAAAGTTGGTAGCAGAAGTCAAATTTCAGGTAATGTGCATGAACAAGTTGCATAAAAAACCCCTCAGTAATTCTGTCCATACATGGATTTGAGTTGATGGCAAATATTTGTAGTGTGCAGTTTAGGTAAAGAAGGATGAGGTTTTCTGAAATTCTGAAATAAAATGATAATGAGATTCTAAAAATGTAATTGTTCTATTTTAAAATCCAAAGCATTCTAAAACGGTGGGTAACATTAATTATTGCTGCAGTAGGTATTGCATGTTGGATCACTTGAGACAAAAGTGATACTGGTTAGTGCAGCTCTTTTGTCAAAGGAAGAATTGCCCAACTCCTCTGTTGAGTTGTAACACCTGAGTATGCTTGATCCAGCTTAATTATCTCTTTAGACAATTAAAAGCTTTACAGCTGGTTTATTTGGCTTGGGCTTGTGACGTAAGTTTTGCAGTAATACCCTGTGATGTTACTTAATGCATTAGATTTTTTTTTTAATATGTAAAAATCAGGGCTTATAAAATAGTGCTTAGACCTTTTATAAGATTTTCGTTTGAACAAAAGGATAATGTCCTTCCTTATTCATTCTTAAACATTTTAGGGGGGACTTTTCCTGCCTGGTGTTGATTCAACATCTGTGTCATTTATTGAAAAGATGCAAAATCTCCTCAGTGACAGTGAGACCAAGAAACCATTAATTTCATGCTTAATAAGCAACACCTTATTTCAGAGAGAAATATTATATTAGTGAAATTTGTTTTATGTATTTCACCCTGTTCCAAGAGTACTTTAAAGGAGCCCAGATCCTTACATAAGAGAATTCTCTGTGTGAGTCTTAAAAGAGAGTATTTTCTACGTAAAATGCTTTTAAATTTATGGGCAGTATTGTGCTCTTGCAGCTGCTCGGTTCTGAAGGACAAAGGCACTCTGGAAATGCATTGCTGAGGTCATTCTTCTGAAACAGAAAATGCTGGGGTTGATATTGATATGAACTTGTTGCTTACATGATTGCACAAGCTGCTTCTCAGGAGAAGGGCCCTGCTTCAGAGAACTTGTCACTGGGACAAAGAAAAGGAAAATGTTAGCGCGCAAGGGGTTGCAGATAAAACACAAACGTGATCGTGGGTAAGGAAATGCAGGTCCGGTCTGCTGCCTCATTTACAGGGAAGTAGAGTCTTGTGGGTGTTTCAATGGAAGTCTGATATTTGTGCACAAGTTTAAATTAAATCTCTAAATAATTTTAGACAAGAACTTTGGACTTCTGTGGAGCAGTTCCTCTAATTTTTAACCTGCCTAAGGGACAGACTGGAGCTGGAAACCTTCTGCCAAAACAGTTTTCCATCAGAAAAGGCAGATCCATTGATACCAAAATATTTTGCAAAAACATCATTTTTAGTGACTTTCTACAAAGACACGGGATGGGTTCTGACAGGCTTCATGCCTGATTTCATGGCTCCTGGCGAGCTGTGAGGTTCTGTGGCTCTGGGATAGCCTTGACGTGCTGGGTGCCCCTGGAGATCCCCGAAGATCTGGCATACAGCACGGGTACTTTGAGGGCTTCTGGGCAGCGTGCCACGCAACTGGAAGTGTAGGAGCCATGATTCCCAAGCTCTGTGATTTCCTGCTCTCTCATGGCTCGCAGGGCTTTGAAGCCCTTGTCGGTTCATTGGGGCTGATGGGGCAGGGCGAAGCCAGGAGCACTTGGTGACCCTGCTGAGCCAGGAGCCTTGGAGCTGTGCTTTCAGGCTTGACTGTGCTCTGAAACGATGTAAATGAAACGCTGATCATTTCTAACAAATAGCTTAAAAAGTTCTCTTCTGTGGGAAGTGTCAGTATCTGTATTGCACAGGGAGTGCACTGCCTGTCTTCCCTGCCACCTGCTTGGGGAATTACCTGTGGACAGGATGGCAACCACCCTGTGACTCCCAGAGCTTAGGTGGCATTGGGGCTCTGCTGCAGGTACTTGGGGCCAAAACTGCTCAGGGCAGCTGCAGGCAGTGCCTTGGACCAGAGTTGGTGTATCGCTCCGCTGACAGTGAAATGGCAATTATATTCATAATATTTTGGTTTCACAAGGAAGTCTTTATGTGGGAGTAGAGTGCATATATTACCTGTGTGTGTACAAACAAGCAAAAGTTAGACACGTATTTATCTATAGAAATGTCACTTTCTGAGCAATATAAGGTCTGCAGATCCTTCAGGCAGATGTCAACATCAGACGAGTTGAGATGGTTTCTTTGTTATGTATTGCAAGTGTTCCTGATAGGCTCCTGTTGTCAAGAGGAATGGTTCTGATGTGGGTTCTGGTGTGGTCTTTCTGAAAACCTCGCTATGTGTAGGAACATAAATGGTTGGGTTGCCTTAGATGCTGTGGAATGCTGTAAAGCCACAGGCTCGGGCGCACTGAAGGACAGGGGTTAATTTCGGTAGCTGAAGGCCCTTGAGACTCCTGGAGGGCAAAACAAGCATTTGATCTGTGTTGTGAGTCTGGGTGTGTGTGTGTGTCTGTATGGGTGTATGCTTTAGAATGGCATTTGGTTTTACAATGCAAAATTGCAGACACATGTAAGTGGCCATAGGGGGAGACTTCCAAAAATAAAAATGCCAGCAAAGTTATCCCATGCTTGCTGACTTCTGGATCGTGGCTCATCAGTGAAAGTTAAATTTTTAGCTGCCGTTTGGTGCCTTTGGCAGTCTCCCTATAGATTTCTAGCCGTTCACATTTTGATGTTTGCTGCAAGTGCTCAAGGGTTTGTTTGTTTCTCCTGATGTAAAATCACTGAAGTTGGAGATGCAGAGAAAATATAGGGACAGAGTCGAATGTTGATTACTTCGGAGAATTAATTCCACACTGCCTTTCTGAAGGTTCAGTGCGTATTAGATGCAGTGCAGCGGCAGGATGGACTGGCAGATATCTCTTACCGAGCCCATCATTCGTTGCAGAAGAGGACCTGGACCATGCAAATTGGATGATGCTGTGTTTGAGAACCAGACAGCCCTTAATTTTAATCTGCTAAAAAGGATTATGAATGACGTCGATGAAATACAGCGTCAGTTCTTTGCAAGATGCCTTTTCTCTGCAGCAGCATCTGGAAGCACAGCCCAGCAGCAGCACTGAACGCCCACTCAGAGGCCTTCACCAACTTTGATCTCCTTTCAGGACTGAGCCTAAAACAATGTCCCATTGGAAACCAAAGAGGTAGAACTACTTTGCCATGCAGAGTTGAACCTTCCCACACATGTGTTTATTAATGTGAACCAGCTAATGCAGCTGTATTAACATCATAATGTTCAGCAGCCTTTAACTGCCAACAAACTTGTTTGAAGACAGTCCAGTGCTCCCTGGACACACTTGACTCGCTGTTCCTTTTTGTAGCAAAGTCACTGTTATGATATTAGAAGAAGATATTCAGTCATTTCTACTTTAATTGATAATTTTTTTTTTGTAATTGACATGTGATTTCTTTATAAACCGGTAGGGAGAAAATTCTGTTCAAAGTCACCACTTTCTCCTGACCAAAGTGTGTCCCCTGCTCAGGAATATGGAAGGATCACTGTTTTTCCAATAAGCAGTCTTGATAAGATACATCAGACTTTTTCCAAGCTGTGTAGTGTTAGATTAGCTTCCTTTTGGAAAGAGCCAAACCTAAGTTGTGCATGCATGTGACTAGATTAACCAAAATCTGTCTTGCAGAATTTGAGGAAACACTTGAAGCATAAATATTGAGTGCGTCCAGCAACGATGCTCCTTTCTCAGTTTCTTGTTATCTGTACCTTTAAAACTACCAGATGCTTGTGTGTGAAGTCAGATTGAAAAGAAAAAAAAAAAGGCAAAAACTATTTGAATAAGAAGCAGAGTCCCAGTTCCCTAGTTTTCCCTTAACATTTCTTCTATTCCCTAAACTGTACTCTGGGCTTGTAGGCTCACCATCTGAAAGTGGAGTGTTTCTAATGCCAGCAGCACCCAAGTGAGTGTCACAGAAACTGATGTGAGCTCTGTATCACTGTGATACTCTCCTGTCCCTCGCAGGGATTTGGGGATAGACAGTTATTGAGTGTGACTAGGAATTGAAATTTAAGGAGTGATCAGTTCAATGGCTACTTCTTGCTCAAGGCATGGTATGTAGTTGGTTGACCTAGGCAAAGAAAAAGCAAAAAATCACCCTGACGGCATGTGATATATCACAGGACAGAATTTCTGTGATTACTAAATCCTCTCCGAAAGCTCTTTGTTAATTAAAAGATAGGCTTCCATTGCCAATCTGTTGTATTAATAGTCTAATCCTAACCAAAAATAGACCTTTTCAAATTAATTTAATTAGCTATGAATGTAGTGACTGCTCCATCACCACATTTAAGATCCTTTCTTGCAAACCCTAACTCATGTACATATGTCATTCCAATCCGTGTGACTACTGAACATGAGTAAGCCTTACGTACATAAGGGAAATTTTTCTGGGTAAGACCTGTAGCTGTGTTTGACTGGGAGGTATTGCCAAGATTTCAAAGTGTGGAGTACTAGTAGGACACCAAATACATACAGATAACTTGTTTCCAAAAATAACTGTTGTGGGTGTTTCAGTTGAAGGGAACACTAGTAAATATGACCTCAGGGAACTGATATCTATTTTTATGGGGATTACTGTAGCAGAAATCAAGCACCGTTTCTCTGTGGCACAGAGAAACATCTACAGCTGCCTGCTTCTTTGATGCATAATTTTCCGTTCATGTGAGCATTTTATGCCTTTTTTTTACAATTGCATAATTTTCAACTTTTTTGCAACTTGTGGGTCATGTAACTTCAACCATACTCAGACTGAGAGATCCTCATGCAGCCTCTTCCAGCTGCCAGCGCTGAGGCTGGGACGTGGCACTCTTAACCAGTCCAGTGGAGCTTCTCTGGAGGTGCTTCAGACCTAAACTGACAAGGCACAGTAAGGGAGTGAGAAGATGTGTTCCTGTGTTTTGTGGAACAGACACAGGAACAGCTACGCTGTGCAATATCTGGGAAGAGTCATCAGCCATGCCCAGGCAGGAGCCCCATGTTAACCTGTCTGCTGTTTTTAGGATCTGAGATAGCTGTGAATGAGTTATGTGGAGTTTGAGTCATGTTTCTCTGCTTGGCCCCACCTTGTGCTGTGCAGACAGGTCTGGAAGAGGAAGAGCTGCCTGCTCCACGGCACCCAGCGTGGCTCTGCCTGCAGGAGCACCCGGCTGTCCTGTTCAGCCGGGAGCTGCGCTTGCTCAACCCCTCGTCTCCATCAGTGCCTCACTGCAGTTTGTCACAACCAACACGTGGTGAGCACTCCACCGAACTTCTTGCCTTCTGTTGGAACCTAGCATGGTGTTTAAATATGTGAATATTCTTTGTGTCCAAGATAAGTTGTTGAAACAACTTGTGAAGGGGATTATCCAGGTTGTTCCTGTTTCTCTGGTGTACCTTGCTGTGCTCTTTCTAATGGCTCCGTTTTTAATATTGCATAACTTCCAAGATCAATGAGAAAAAACCCCAGAAAAATGCATCTTCAAACACAAGCTGCGTTATTTCTGGATTTGGCAAATCAGTCTTATTCTGCAATCAGTTGGTAAGGCTAAGTGAGCATCCAGATTTAAGAGCAGAGAACAAATAGCGTTGTGGCAGACACCTCGGTGAGAGACATAAAAGTTCAAGTATTATCAGCACTGCCTTATCTGCAGCACAGCGTGCCAGCAACCCAATTGCTAGGTTATTTCTGATGGATACGTGTCACGTATTGCATCATTTTAATTGCTAGTACTCGGGTGTCTGTACTTGCTTTCCAAGAGGCCTGCATCAGAGCCAGCTCTGGGCCTTGGAAGAACAGGCCACTGCCGAATTCATCAGCCTGTAGCTGCCTGTCAAGTCTGCTTGGGGATGAGGAGACCATGGTCGGCTGTTTTGGCTTGTGCCAGCCCTTCCTGCCTGTCCGGGGAGGGGATGGAAGGAGTGGTGAGGTGAGGAGCAGTTTCACTGCACCAAGAACTGCTCCTCTCTGTAGCAGTTGCCATCATCTTCCACCTCAGCTTCCCTTTAGGGCTGTTCTGCAGCCCCTGGTCCTTCCACTTCTTCTGCCTGGGAAGGTGAGGGGCCTCATTGCCTTCTCTCATCCCCAGTGACCCAAAGAAGGTGGCTATGGAGGTCTTGCCTGTCTGAGAACCCTTATCAAGACAGCGTGTCTTCTGAACAAAAATGTTTCTCACAGTTTTGTTGTTCCTTTAGAAGGTGTTTCCTGCTGGCTTGTCTATAACATTTAACTTTGACTCATAATTGCAAATGAATGTCCAGCCACTCTGAGTAAAATTGCTTACTGGGGCAGTCTTGTGTCATTAAAGCAGGATGAGACTGTATTTGAAACAACTAGACTTACTGGTGAGGAAGCACACTATTGGCAATTAGCAGTTAGAATAGGAGACATTGACTTCATTTTAGGAGCCTTAATACCAAAGCCAGGGGATTTTCTTGCATCTGTATCTTCTCACCATTTTTAGTTGAATTCTGTGCTTAAAGAGTTCATTTTGTTTTCTTTCATCCGGGTATTTTACTTTTAGCAGGAAGTATACAAAAGTAGGGAGGCCCTGTTCGCTGTAACACTGTTAACAGAACAGGGTTTTCCAGGAGTAAATGCTTAGAATTAATTTTATTTCTGGGTGGGAATAACGACACCTCCACATTTTGTTCTGGGCAAATTATTAACTATTTCCCCTGGAATTACTAAACATGGTGTGGTGGGTTAACATGGCCAGCTGCCCGCGCCCCCAGCTCACTCCCCTCCTCAGTAATAAGATGTAAGATCTTGTGGGTGAGAGAAAGCCAGGGAGATCACTTCCAATTACCCTCACAGGCAGAACATGCTTGACTTGGGGAAAATTAATT
>VYZQ01015561.1:15482-28881 GCA_013400655.1 Mystacornis crossleyi | reverse complement strand
TAGAAATATTGAGACGGTGGTACTCCCCTAGCTTTCTTCCATCATTCCTCACTCCAGAATACTCAAGGATGCAGATATCACAGCCTCTCTGGGTGGCTGTTTTGGTGTTTGATGACTGTTGTGAATGTTTTTTCCCCATCATCTGTTTGGGATTTCACTTATTGAAACTTAGCATCTACACCTTGTGTCCTATCATTGTGCTTCTCCAAAAGGAGCCTGGCTCCATCTTAGTTATTTATCTTTTCATTAGCTAATTGAACAAAGCAGTAGAATTTCTCCCTTCAGTTGTCATATCTTAAGAGTAAAGAAATCCAGTTTAATATCATCTGCAGACTTGTTGAAAGTGTAGTCAGGTCAATAAAGATATTAAACTGTTTGTTCCAGGGTTAGCAACTGGGGGATGCCCACAGTAACCAGGTGCCAGCTGAACTTTGTATCACTCACCACAGCCTTTTCAGTCTGGTGGTTTTTTCCAAGCTTATTGTCTACTTTCCTAGTCCATATGTTTCCAATCTGCTTGAAGGACACTGGCACACTGCAGGCCTTGCTGAAGTCAGGTTCAGTGACGTTCTCTGCTGTCACTGGTCTACCAAGCCGGTTGCCTCCATGTAGAAAGCGAGGGGATATTTGTGCAATAAAAGCCAGGGTAGCTCCATGACATGGACCTTTGCTCTAAGCACCTGCAGTTTAGCCCTTAGGTAGGAAAAACTGGATTTACAGGAGTCAGTGGTACAGTGGTATAGCGTGGAGATTGGAGGTTGAAGATCAGTTCTCTCAGGAGTAAGAACACAAAAAATCAACCCCTCTGGAAGGGAGAGGACAAAGTTTAAGTCAATTTTAAGAGAATGGAGAAGGTTTTTGACAGCTACAGAGCTTTTTGAACTTTTCCCAACATCTTCAGCCAAGAAAAATATCTGAGAGTAATTGCCTTTTTGTTATAATTTAAGGAATAAAAGAATTTTACCTAGTATGTTTTTATTTAGTTTTTACTAAAAAGATTTTACTGCTTTTGTTTTGTCTTTCTTCTTAATTTTACCCTTTTTACGTTTTTCAAACTGAATAGCAGAGGAAATTATACCTCTTCCCCTCCAAAGAAACCCTATCACTAAGGTTACTTATATTCTAGTTCACAGTTCCAAACACAGTGATGTCTCATTTCTGTACCTGTTGCTGTTACTTCATAGTTGAGTTACCTTGCAGTTATTTTAGTGGGTTAGATTTCTTTGATGTGCATGTCTAATTCTGAAGCTCTTTGGTTTGCAGCTCTAGGTTTTGAATAATTCTGGTGTAATTTGTTTGCTCTTGTATTAGTGAAATACAATTTCATTCCTTATTCTGATATTTTTATTTTGCTGTATATACATTATATGTAACTGTTATTATATGTAATTTGTTTTGTTAGAAATGCTGGGATTTTTTAGACTTCATCTTGTCTCCCCTTTAAATTAGGTGTCACTATGCCATTTCAGTAGCTTTAGGGAGAAGCCTAAGTTCTGGCATAAAAAACCCTGAAGAGCCAGATTTAGAAAAGAATTAGAAGTGGGTAGTGTAGTAGTAATCAAACGTGGCAGTGTTGTCTTGTGGACAGAGTTCTTGTTGTGAAATGTGTTTCAAAAGGTGGAATTGCCCAGCTGGGTGCAGCACCGTTCTGGAGCCAAGGTGTGTGGCACAGTACAGGCTCATGCACCTGAGGATCAAAGTGTGGAGATCAAAGGCAAAGTTTGTTACCTTCGTGCCCACTTGTCAAGTTACAAGTGAAATTACTGCCTCCCGTGGCTGCTCAAATGTATGCACTCAGTAACAGCCCTCCAGTGGATTATCTCCTTCCTTCCTAAGCCCCGCGTGTTACAGATGCAGTTTTGCCAGGCTCTGTAATCCCACGTGCCCTTGTGCCAGTTGTCCTGCCAGCCGGATTCCCTGAGCCACTCTCCTGTTAACTCTCCACGTTCATGTCACGTGGTGAATGCGCCGAGGATTGATGCAGGTGGCTCCTGTAAGCCGTGCCATGCCACAGAGGGGCTGGGTTGAGCCAGTGCTGCGTTCTTGGGGTTTCAGAGGTTTGGGCATTACCAAATACAGCATTTTGGAAAGGTATGAAAAGGTATGGGGGGAAAATGGTGGAAGTTGTCAGAAAGTTGAAATTATCTGCCAATGTTGCAAAATTCGCCATAAAACGTAGCATGTGGTGAAAGTGGGTCCTTCTATAAAAATCTGCAAATAGTTATCCTGTTAGAGATGGACTGGGCTATCTGACTTGTGATTTGGGCTTTAAATTTATTTTTCATTCTGAAGCTGTCAAGAGTTAATAGGTATTAAACATGTTTAGATTGTTGTGAAAGATTGTATTAGCTTCTAAGTTCATTTGTAATTGCTCTAAAGTTTAATATTTGTTATGAATTGAGTAGAAGAATACATCAAGGTTCATCCTGTTGTTTCAGGATCTTTGCTTATTTCTTGTTTGCTTATATGGTGTTTCAGTCTTGGGGTTGTAGGGTTTTTTTATGTAAGATGGTGATGATGATTATATTTTAAGTATTTTGGAAGCATACATAAGCCAAGCATTCTCAGATGTCATAATAAAATCAGGTGTGAATCTTTTGGGCTCCTTTATACTGCGATAACAACCTCCACCCACTTCAGGAAAAAAAAAATAAAGTTCTTTTTCTTGCATTTTATTTTACATATGTAGGAGATCTGTTCATTATGTAGATGTTTGTCATTATGGGGTTTATTGAAATAACTGTAGTAAATCTACACCCTAATCTTCAATGGGGAATATTTATTCAATCTGCAGTCGGATAAACTAAGTGTTTCCTATGCTTTTTAGAGGATTATATTTGTTGCTTGGTATAAACAGCAAATTCAAATTTTCTATGCACCTATGGCCTTTAACTCAGAAAAACTTTCTGAGCTTTGATTCTGAAATCTTATTACACATACCCTTTATTTTAAAAAACTGATAAACAAAAGACAAAACCAAGAAAAGAAACCGCCAAACTGTGTTAAGCTGGTCTTGGCTTGGTTTATTTCTTCTGTTCTAACACAGAAAGGACTTCATGAACCTTTTAAAAATTGTGATTGCATAAGATAGTTTTATTAAAAGCTGATTAATTTGACTGGGGAGAATGTGAGTATTTTTGCAGAATGGCTGTGCATTTATGACATTAAAGAGCATCTAAATAGTCAGATCATGAGAAGAGTTCTCCAATTTTTATTAAGAAATTTGGACCTTCTGCATATTTTTATTTGTTAACATACAAAAAAGTGTACTTGAACTTCCAAAGTATCAGTCTATAAGGATCTCGATTTCCCTCTTTTGGCATTATTCTGATCAGTAGTGCAGTCCAGAATACAGTTAATTTTTCTTTCAGTTTGGTGTTTTGTTTGTTTTAACTGTTTGGTGATGCTGTTCTTCTGTTATGTTGGTGGTTGTGTTTTTTGGTTGTTGTTAAACGGTACCCTTGCTCTTGCATAGAGGAAAGGAACTTTGATTGGTACCACTTTGTAGACATAGCAGAAAAAGTAGCTTAAGAACGTGCAGTTTATAAGAACATGTCATGCTTACAAACTGTAACAGTGTGATGCTTTTTAGATGTGTTATGGGTTGTTTGGAGTACCAATATTAGTGAGTCCTGATGAGATCATGAAGAAGAAAGAACAGCAAAAAAGAAAGTTGTGTGATAAAACTAAGGTGTAGAGAAATACTTGTTTTCTGAATGTGGGATTCCTTCACTCAAAGCACAACAAATGGTCTGAGGCTCAAGACAGATACAGCCGCTGATTTTACAGTGTTACTTTTCAAGACAGGGAACTTCAGATTTTAGTGGTATTACCTCAGGATTTTTAGGTTTGACATTCCTGGCAAACTAGAACTTTCTGCATACAGGGTGCGTGGGTATATATACAAATTTTAGCTACTTTTAAAAAGCTTATTATAAGCCTTATAAGCCTGGTTATTTTCTGGCATAAATCAGACTGGGTAAGGAGTGAATTTGTTTTGCATAGGCATATGCTTACCCTGATCATTTGGACTGTTAAGCAAGGAATTCTTCCCTTCTGGATCGCGTTGATTTGGAGCAAAGGGACCTTTGAAGCGTGTCTGACTCTTCTCTTTTTAAGCATGTCTGACTTTTTTTCCCCCCCTTTTCCAATAGGATTCAAAATATTCTTACTTGAATTAAAATGAAAATCCAGCCTAGGACAGAATCCTGTTTTCAGCTGTGGTCAATAGCCAGTACTAGTAACAGTGTAAGAAAAAGTGTATTTATCAGTGGAAAACTGTCATTTAAATATCTAAAAATCAGTACATATTTCCCTGTAGTGACATAATTACAAAGTAGGAGACTTTCATATGGTGCAAAACTTTTATATCCAGTTGCGTGGAATGATGTGCATTGCTTCTGAGCTGTGCAACTTGTAATGGACTTGATCTTAAAGGTGTTTTCCAACCTAAATGTTTTCATGATGATATGAAAAATCATTCCTAACTAGCCTCCTGTAGTTTTGTTCAGTTCACGTGCATCACTGCTGCTCTCCTAAAAGGGAACAATTTTTTTACTTTTTAGCATGAATTAGTCCCTAGAGAAAAAATATCAATGACTTGAGTTTGTAACAATGCAGTTTCCACTTTACAGCAAGTACATCTACAGTTATGCTTGTTTTGAGATACCAAAATATGTAGATTTACTGTGGCCGCATCGAGAAAATAATTATTGCTTAATTACTTTTAAATCCATGTCAGGTGGACACAATTGCTCTGTAAATTTTACCAATTTCAAGTGCTCAAAATTAGCACTTCAACTCTAATTAAAATTAAAACTGAATTTTTAAACTAAAAGCCACACTCAGTATAAAAATCCTGGGCCATGAATATGATCTATGCACGTGTTCAGATGCCAGGCATTTACTAGTTCATTTAGATGTGCATAAATCAGTTTGCTGTGCATTCTGTTTTTAATGTTATTTGATCAAGCATGTATTAATCAGGTAATACCAAGTTTATTGATTTTTCTTTTGGCCACAGATACACGATCTTGTACTCTTTAGAAGATTGGCATTATTTTGTCAGAGGCACAGATCCCAGTAGTAGTCACCTATCAAATGTTTTTGTTTGTTGCTTGGGTTTTCTTCCTCATGCTTGAGATGGCTCTGTAAATGAACAGAGACAAACTTGAGCCAATTTGTTATGAATCAATACAATGCAGAAGTGGTTTTTTTTGTCAACTCCAAATATTGATTGAATATTTTAAAAGTCAAAATGTAGTTAGGGATCTATTACAGGGTTAAATCACTATGATGATGTTTTTATTTTTTTGTTTTTAGTGTTATGCAATAGCTTGCTCCCCAGTTAACCTCTTTGCAGTCTTGAGAACTTGAAATTTGCTATAAAGGCATTGGTATGTGTCTGTCAGCATAATTTTGTGCCCCTTAAACTGTGCTTCAAAGTAAAATACACAAGTACTCTTAATACTGGCTTCCAGTGACTGGGGAATCAATTTCATATCATTAGTAGAAGCTCTTTGGACTCCACAATTCCCACTCTGTGGTTTGGTGATCATCATTGCAATTTAGGCTGCTTGTAAGGGATCGAGACTTGGCTCAAAGTGGATGTTTGATTAGAAGTCTTCAAATCACTTTTTCATTTAAGACAGTTCAGGAAAAAAAGTGTTATTTTATGTAGCTGTCTCCTTCTTTACTCAATGTCTGAACCTCTTCCTTCCTTTTTCTCCCTTTTTGCTGGATATGAGAAAGACTACTCCTGAGTTGTACTCCTGCATCTGCTCCTTTCTACCCCTCTTCATTATGCACCTTCATTTTAGTTTAATCTCTGATTGTCACTGAAGTAACAGCTTACGTTAAAATCAAATCAGATTTTTCTCACAAGCATAATATTTCCCAATATTCTTTCCTGTTACTTTATTCTCAGACTGTCTAGCTAGTGACTCATGCTTCTGTGTTCCAAATGTCTACCAAGACACTAACATTTCTTGATGCAGATCATCAGGATACAATTGGTATATATCTGTACAAAATTATCCAACATAATTCTGTCATATTCAGGAGGGCAATTAATAATTGTTATTTCCAGGTCTCTGGGGTCATGCCTGCAATATGCTTTTTTCTTTATTCAGCTTGTATCTGGATTAGCAATGCATTTAAAATTTCATTGACTTGGTGGAACCCAGAGCAATGAGTTCTGAGTTCTTGCACTGCATCATTGTCACCTAGGCTGCATCTTCGTTCCAATAGGAGATTTGTTGGCATGATACTGAACCCCTGGGGTAGCCTTTTTCCACTGCTGTCGTTCATACTGGTTAACAGGCAGCAGGTGTTTTGTTTCTTGTCATTTCTTTCTGTAAATTTTTCTTTTTTGCAAACTTCCTGTTCCAAGAAATTCTTATTTTAAAAAAATTTGTGTCTCATGGGCTGTCTTACTCATATGGTGAAAACTTGAAGAAATAGCCTGCAAGAACAGCAGAACAGGAATTGTAGAGGCTTCCACTGGTTTAAAAGTTAGGGCTGTACTTAAACAGGGACTGTAAAAGATGAAGTAGTAGCTGTTGTTTTCGATTCATTTTAATAGTTTTAAAATATAAGTGTTTGCATCAGCTTTTTAAATTTTGGTAAAGACCTTAAACTATATTTTTGATTATTTTGAGAAGAAGCTCAATAAAGAGCAATTACCCAGACAGTGCAAACAGGAAGGCATTTCAGTGTATTTTCTGGGCAATTTGGTGTTTTGCTCTAGGTTGTTTAACCAGAATATATTGAAATCTTTTCATAAGTTGGTGTCATTCTTGAACTGGTTATCATCATCTTTTGCCTTCATTGTACCAGATTAGTAAGGGCAGTCTTGTCCTTCTCTCATCTAAATATTGATTGTTGTCACAATCTTGTCTAAAGTATGTTTCCACATGTTTTTCATTCCCCTATTGGGTCTCACTGAAATATGGTACATTTTTGTCTTTAGTTTTCACGATCTCTTGGGTCTTAGCTTACTCTCTGTGAAATCTCTGCTTCAGGACTGGCGTGGTAACTGGCATCTCATGTACAGTGTTGATTTTCATTAGCTCCTCATGGAATTGTCCAAGATGGTCTGACCCATGAGCGTCTCACAAAGCTGTCATTTAGTTTTTAGAGGTTCTTTTAACTCTGCTTTTCTTTGTTCCGTAGTAGATAGCCCCCCACCCATCCCAGGAAAAATAGTTCCCTAAAACAGGGAGGGGAGGACCACAGTGAGACTTCTATCTACCATGGTGGCTAGTATTTCTTACCATTTCCTTTTAATCCTCATTAGTGTCTCTGTGCTTTGAGGTTTAGCTGTAGATGGTTAGAGGTTTGTTTTTGGGACTGTATGGTCCTAGCTTTCTGCTGTTGAAGAAATCCTTTCCTACAAAATCATCAAGGCACTTTTTCTAAAGTATTTCTTTTGTGGAGAGAGTGTGAGTCTCATTTCTGTATTGCAACTGTGGGGGTTCCCCCGCTGTGGGGCCGCCCCCTCCCGCTGGGAGGATGGGACCCTGGGGTGGGGATGCTCCGGGCCACGAGGCTCCTGCCGAGGGAATCTCGGCTTTTGTTATGCTAATGTACCTCGGTTCTGTGTCCCTGTTGGTCCCAAATGTTTCCCCCGCCCCTGTGAGTCTAGCTTTACTCTGGAGTTTTCCCATGAGTCTAGTCTTTGCTCCCAGCCTGCCAGGCGGCAGGGCTAGGGAATAAGAAACACCTATGAAACACCTTTGCAAAAGACCATTCCTTATTCTTTCCACTGGCAAAAATGCTCTCCGGGAAGGTTGCATTCGGACAGCAACAGTAACAGAAGGTCTTCTCTCAGGTATGGAAGTAAGTTGTATGCATGGAAAGATAGCTTGTCAGGCATCCCTTAGCTGATGGGTGTAAATGATCAGGAATTGTCAATCCCCTGGTGAAGTCACCTGGGACACATAAAAAATTTACCAAACTTAGATGAAAACTTCTAACAAATGAGAGTGAAGGAAGGTGTAGCATGTGAAAAGAGCTTTCACATGATTAATGCTTTAAAGAAAAAAGTTGAGTTGTGGCTCTGATTACTAGGACAGGAGAAGAAATTGAATCCTAAGTGGTTTATATGATAGAAGCGGGCAAATACCGTCAGCATATATATATATAAATATATAGAGCTTAGTTTTATTATCTCCTTTTACTGCAAGACCTCTAAATTACTTTTTGCTGCTGGCTGATTTAATAGTATAATAAGTTTTGTTGGCATTCCTGTCAGCTCAATGGAACAACTCTTTATTTATGATCAGTTTAAATATGAAGTACATCTAAGAGCAGAAAGAATTCTGAAGGCACAACTTAATCTCATCAAAATTAAACTGTAATGAAGAAAGCTAACTTACTTTTTTGTTTACTGTTATTTGTGCATTGAGGTTGAGGAAACTTTCCCTCAACATTCCTACAAGATAAATTTTGCCTAATTCTGTAGGAAGTAAAAACAATTTTTCTGAATATTTTTAATTTGAGGAAAAGGTCAAAACCAGATATGTCATCTTAACATCGAGACCTTCTGATGCTGTTAACTAATAATTCACCTTGATGAGACCAGTTAAGTCAAGAATGCTGCTTGTTGGAGGAATACCGCTTGGATGAGACAATCAGAGTCACGTAAGAGGAAGAAGGTTTCATATATGAAAAAATAGTAGACAAAGCTTCATCTATTTGTTTATTTAATTAATTTTTTAAACCTGGGCAGTTTTTTGTAGTTTTCACCTGAGTTTTGTTCAGCTTAGTGACACATTTCAGGCAGGGGACTCCAGTAGAACAATGAAACGGTGGCATAGTATGCCACCAGGCTAAATAATACTCAAAATGCACAGACAGTAGGATTTCTGAAAGAAGAGAGTATAATTTTATTTTGGTGTGTAACTGATTTCGTAATCTGGTAAATGCGGCATACACTCTCATTTGTTTTTGTAGGTAGCTAGCTCCCCCTTTCTTTTCTCTGTCTAGTTTAGAATAGTCAGGTTTTATCCTGTTATGTTGATTATTTATTTGATATAACTCTTTCTGTCCCAATTATCTGAAATTTTTAAAAAAACAATAAGGAATGAAGCTCCAGAACACTGTAAAGAGGAAAATACTATTTTTAAATCCAGAAAAGCTATGGGTCTTCAGATACACTCAAATAACTCCCCCGTCTCATTGTAATGTGTTTTAAATGACATTAACTTTTTCTCCAAGCCATTTTGATTATTAGTATTGAAGAACTGGTGAAAAGTGCACTGGCGGTTGGAGAATATTAAGGGGCATATTACTGCAAATCAATATTCACTTAAATTATTTTCTTAGCATCCGTGATTGAGGGGTGATGGAGACCATACAATGAGCTAGATGCTTGATTCAACCCAGCAGAGCATTTGCAACTAGACAGAGAAGGTTTTCCTCTGATGGGAAAGAAAGAGAGGAGTTATATAAACAGTAAGCTTTTATGAATTTGGTAAAGACTCTAAATTACTTATATTAAGTATTGCAGGTTTCTAGATTACAGAAACTGGTAACTGTAATACAGAGAGTCAAAATTAGAAAAAGTTCTGTGATTTACCTGTTTTCAAATGTGAGTTGTGTTGTTGTTGGTTTTTTTTAATTTTTATTTTAGTGTCTACTGCAGGTCTAGTACTGTCTTTATTGAGACACAAGTCCATGCATGTGAGAGGTCATATATGTCTAGAGAATGTTACCTCTGTGTGACTCCAGCCGTTAGATGGTTAAAGTGCTGTACAAAGAAATGTAACATCAAATAGAAATTCACTCACTTAGAAGGCATGCTGCAGGGACTCATCTTGTGTCTTAATGAAATAAAATGAATTTTTTAACGGAACAGCAATAAAAGATGAGGTCGGTCAATAAAATACTCCAGCAGGATGGCAGTGAAGCAATGAACGCCTCTGTGGTAATTGGAGTTAAATAAGGGCAGGCTGTAGTGGAGAGAGAGAGAGCGTACTAGAGCTGTATGGAATAGAAGCAGACTGGAAAGGTAAACTCCTGGTTAGCCTTTTACACTAAAAAAACACAATAAAATATTAAAATAAAGTTGGAAAACTGACTTCATGCTACAACGTAATTAATTTTTAGAAGCGAATGCTCTGGAATTATCAGGGCCAAAAGTTTTAAAAAACACCTTCAATGAAAGACATGATCGGGTATCAAGGTTTCCTACTTCCCTACTGCAGGAGGGTTTTCCTCTGCTGTTGTGTGTTGTGCTCAGACTTTTCTTCCTCCTCTTCCCACCATTTCTCTTTGGTGGTGTGGTTCTCCTGACAGGTATGACAATGAAGAGGAATTCAGGAGGTAATGTGTGACTTATCCGCCTTTCCCAGGATGTGCAGTGGCAATGAATAAGACATTAGCTGGGTATGTTCACTTAGTGATCAGCCATTAGCAATCGGCTTCTAATGCCTCTGGTTGAGCTTAGAGTCCACATTCCCTGACTTGAAGGACAGGTTTTTGACAATACCCATTTTGGTGTTATCTTAAAATCAGGATGGTGTCTGCAAACAATTGCTCTTTCTCTGTTTGTGTTCTGTTCCATGCGGGAAGGTGGGAAATGGGTGGTCCGGGCATAGTTCCTGTTAACTGGATGTATAAGGGCACAGGAACCTCCTGGCAAATACAAAACTGAGTAAAATTTAGGTGCATGAAATACAAGGTGCTGTATGTATGAAGATAAATATATCTTCATATATATGTACACATACGTACATACATATATAGATATGTATAAAATGGTAGTTCAGTTGTAAATGATAACATAAAAATGCAAGTTGTTAGCAAGATGATTCAGTACACTTAACATTTTTCATCCACATCCATGAATGTTTCTTTAAAATACCATTTGTTAAAAATAATTCTGTAGGTTATTTGCGGAGAAGCTGGAGACAGGAGGAATTTGAGGCAAGGCAATGCTGGGGGAGATGGGGATGAGAAGGGGATGAAGGTGGTGGGGTCAAACTCCCATTGCATTGACTGTTTGTGTTACACATGGGCAGGTCTGTACCACTGCTGAGCAGCAGGAGCCTGCACAGAAATTTAGTTGTTAGCAGTTTAATGTGTGCATAGAAGAAACGAATAGAGTTCCGTGATTCATTATTAAAAACAATTCCATTAAAATGAGAAAAGTGCTTTGTTTTTACAGCCTTAAAGGTAAAACCTTATATTCTTTCTAGTTTGGGTTGTTTTCAAATTATACACTGATCTTAGTGGAGGTAAGTCACTTGGAGGTGATGTTTCTTTAATCCAGGCCTTTTTATTAATAGTGTGTTTATTTATTGTTTGCCATTGTCCCTCTTCTCTTTCTTTGCTTCTCCATTACTGAAACTATAGCCCAGTTTGTGTATATTTGAATGCTCAGGTCAATACAGCCATTTATTTTGTTGCTTTGATATTGTTTTGGTATTTTTAAAGTATGGCAATGTTCATTTTTATATTTTATGATATTTTTATGTTTTTAGTGTAGAAGTTTAAAGTATATCTAGATTGTTTTCTTGTAAAAAACTCTTTACTTGGAATTTGAACTTTTTACTAAGTAACTATTCTTGCTTATCTTTGTGTAGGGGAAAATGCAGTGTTGCACTTCTGAATGAGACAGAATCTGTGCTGTCATACCTGGAGAAAGAGGTAATTGTGATTTCTGTTCAAGTAAATACTGGGATGGGTTTATTTTTCTTTTACAGCTACATTTTTAATAAATGGACAAACAATACTTTGAAGAGCTTTTTTTGAATGATAGCTTAGAAAAATTATGTTGTTCAAAACACTGATTTTAAAATGTTATTGGATAAAAACTTAATTGACACTTAAATGATAGGTTTATTATGAATATGTTTGTATTAAGAAAATAATTAATTTGGAGTAAATCAACGTGGCATCTTACAGAAGAAAAATATAGAGATGTTTTCCTGTAGCGGATATTGAAGGGAGAATTCACATGGTGCTTTTTGTTTTCCCTTTATTTTTTCCTTTTTTTTCTTTTCTTGTATGGAAAGTGTTTCCTCACCTTCTTCTGGAAGGTATTTAAGATGCTTAGCTTTACCAGAGAGAAAGAAATTTCCCCAAGAAATTGTATTGCAAAATGCCTTCAAAATAAACATATTTTTCTTTGGAATGTCTTAATATAACATCAGGAAGACAGTGTTTTCTAACTCAGATTAACATGCCTTTATTTTTAAATTTCTACACCAAACCACTGATAATCAGTAAAAATATTTTTGAAAGCAGGACTTGTCCTATACTTATGTGACTGTACCACATTTGCAAATACGGTTTTAGTGCCTGAAACGGGTTTACACAGATAGTGTTTTATGTTTTTGAGATTTATTTATAATGGAAAGTCAGTATGGTAGAGATATTTATGAGTGGAAACATGTTAAATTCAGAAAGCAGTTTAATTCTCTTCAAATCCATTGATATATTTTTGTGTCTGAATCTTTTCATTATTGCTCTGTTCTGAAGTAAGTCCTATTAATGAGAGAAGTTTCAATGAGCTTTTAAAAGTACTCATGAGACATCTGTATTATGTAAAATAAAGATTTATGTACCAAATCTGTGTTCTGTCAAGTATGCAGCTATCCAAATGGGAGGTGTTACAAGTTTGCAAACCTAACTGTAAAAGTTATTATGCTGTTGCAAATGTGTCTTTTTTTTAGGATACCTTTTTTTATTCATTGGTGTATGATCCATCGTTGAAAACGCTTTTAGCAGACAAGGGAGAAATCAGAGTGGGGCCTAGATATCAAGCAGATGTGCCAGACATGCTTGTGGAAGGTAAATATATGATCTTTGATTAGTGAAAAGAATAAAAGTCCTCATATTGCATTACTGCTCATGCTGACTTTCTGAACTAAACTACTACATAGAGGCAGACAAAGTAAGATGGTAGGTCTTACTTTGATGAGAAAATTTATGAACACCAGTAGATACTATGGAAAAAGAATAGCTTGAATTGCTGTTAAAAATATGTCTATTTCCAGTCTGAACATAAGCATTCGGTATTTGTTTATTTAATTATATGGTCTGATTAATTATTTAATGTAGGCTGCATTGAGAGAAGATGTTAAGGACCAACCCGTTTTGTAAAATAATAGCACTGCAGTAAAACAAGTGAAAAATGTATTTCTTCTTTCCCTTTTAAAACAAACAATGCATAGACAATGTATCTCTTGGTGTCATCTTATTTTAAAATATTGTCTTTCTTTAAAACCGCTTGTCTGTTTTGTAGCAGTATTGAAACAACTCTTTCTAGTGTTGGCATAGCTTTTAAATCACTGATATTTTAAAAATTTTATTTTATTTATTTATAATCTAGCACAACTACCTATGCGTTAGTCTTTTGCTACATAGAAACTATTATTTTAAACAAAATTTC
>VYZQ01015560.1:0-49676 GCA_013400655.1 Mystacornis crossleyi | reverse complement strand
GTCCAAACCAGGACAGTGCATCATTGACTTATAAATGTGGACTGTGAAGACAAACTTGATAGTTTGCTTCAGTAAGACATTGATTGTTTTCTGACTGGGTTTCAGTGAAGTGTGAACCCCAGTATCGCTTGGAGCACTTCTGCTATGGAAACAGGCTGAGAGATTTGGGGCTGTTCAGGCTGGAGAAGAGAAGGCTCCAGGGTGACCTCATTGTGACCTTCCAGTACTTAGTGAGAGCTGATATAAAAGAGGGACAGTCACTTTCTATGTGGACAGGTAGTGATAGGACAAGGGGGAATGGGTTTAAACTAAAAGAGGGGAGATTCAGACTAGATACTAAGAAGAAATCCTTCACTGTGAAAGTGATGAGACCCTGGCACAGGTTGCCCAGAGAAACTGTGGTTGCCTTATCCCTGGAAGTGTCCAAGGATGGGATGGATGGGACTTGGAGCAACCTGGTCTAGTGAAAGGTGTCCCTTATGTAGAGAGTCACTTAGAGAGTCACTATTGCTCCGTGATGAAACAGTGAAAGCAATAAAAGTGACATCAGAGAAAAAGAGTTGAAATGTTAAATACCTGACACTTGTTTTCAGTGTTTTTTATTTGCTCTGAAAGAGTCTTAATTAAAAAAAAAAGAAAAAAAATAATTACGGTTTTATAGAAATTAATTTTTCCAGCCAAATTTTTAAGTAAAATTTTCCATGCTTCTTAAAGGGCAAGGAAATAATCAATGAACATTGTTTGGAGAAATGTAACTCTTCCCAACTGTGCTGATATTGGTGAGAAAACAGCATTTCCTCAGACCAACTTGTGAGGCAAATTTGGAAATGAGTGCCTTCATACTTGGGCTCTGTGGACTGCTCATGAATATTAGAAATGTNCAGAGAAAAAGAGTTGAAATGTTAAATACCTGACACTTGTTTTCAGTGTTTTTTATTTGCTCTGAAAGAGTCTTAATTAAAAAAAAAAAGAAAAAAATAATTACGGTTTTATAGAAATTAATTTTTCCAGCCAAATTTTTAAGTAAAATTTTCCATGCTTCTTAAAGGGCAAGGAAATAATCAATGAACATTGTTTGGAGAAATGTAACTCTTCCCAACTGTGCTGATATTGGTGAGAAAACAGCATTTCCTCAGACCAACTTGTGAGGCAAATTTGGAAATGAGTGCCTTCATACTTGGGCTCTGTGGACTGCTCATGAATATTAGAAATGTGAGCTGTGCTGCTTAATTGTAGCTTCTTGTATGAGTCACATGATTATTTAACGAGGATCCTTGATTGGAGGCATGAGCAAACACATCTCTTACACACACTTGATTGTGCCAGTTTCAGGGCTCATTTTCTCTTGATGCTGACACATAACACGTTTGTCATTGGCCTTGGCAAACATTTCTTTGCCAGAAAAAGTTCATTCCTCAAGTATCAACAAAAAATGATACGTGGGTTTAGCTAATATAAAATGTGTGATAGAACAATAGAGTCATAGAATCATGGAATCATTTTGGTTGGAAAAGACCTTTAAGACCATTGAGTCCAACTGTTCCCCAGCACTGCGAAGGCCATGACTAACCCATGTCCCCAGAAGCCACGTCCATATTTCTTTTACATCCCTCCCTTCATCCCTTCCGTATCATCTCCCCTGTAACAAAATTAAGAAAATAACATTAAGATTCACTCTTGAGATACACTTGGGTGGCAGCAGCATGTGTCCAGCTGTGGGAGTTTTATTAGGTGAAGTCAGAATCCTCTTCAGGAAAGGCTGATCCGTTTGCTCTCTTAGCTCTGCTGTAAGTTGGGATCTTGGGGTTGTTTGCGTTTCTGGTATGTTTGGGCTTCTCCTGGGCGTGAGGGTGGCTGTAATTCTCACCTCAGAACAAGAGTGGGGGCTGCAGCTCCAGTGTAGCTGCTCCAGTGGCGCATCCTCTGCCGATCACTGGGTCTCATCCTGCATCCAGCATTAATGGGGAATCACAAAGCCCTCTGAAGATCTCCATGGAATCATAGAAAGGCTTGGGTTGGAAGGGACTTCAAAGGCCATCTAGTTCCAGCTGGAGGAGATGGGCAGTTTTTACCATTTATGGCACACTGCTGGTGCAACAATTCTCTCATGAAAGTTTGTTTGTTAAGTTTGGGGGGAAAAAATCCTTTATGTTTCCTGAAGACTCTATTGAAGCACACAGCTACACCAGATTTCAGAAGAGCCTTCTCTGACGTACCTCTTCACCGGATTTAAAGCTCTTTTTCATGAATATAAAACATGACACATGTGATCTTCTCTCTGCCTAGCAGCAGAGGCTGATGCTGATGTAAGACAGAGTCAATGACCTGCCTGGATTGAAAAATAATCTTCATTTTTTGCGCTGTAAAGGTCAGTACAGCTGCACCAGTCCAGGATACCTGACCTACTTGATTGCTGAAGTTACAGATTTTTTTTTTTAATATAGTACAAAAATGAGATTATCTGTTTGGAAAGTGACTCCACAGGTACAATACAGTCATTTTTTGTTCCAGCAGTGATTCCACCATTCCAAACGTTGACGATTATTTCCCAGTTCAAGTGAATGTTGTAAATTCATTGTGGTGGCATGGCTATTTCCAAAATTCCTTGGTCTATGTGTTGGTTTAAATTATGAACAAAGTGTCCTTTTAAGCATGCTGCCAAGTCAGCCACAAGCCCCTGAACCACAAACATAATCAAAAGCAAATTCTTTCCAAAACACAACACTGTTTGTTGAATACATTCACCGACCAAAGGAATGACAGATTAAGGAAGAAAAAAGGGAAAGAAATAACGGGCTTGGAAATCTGAAGCTGGACATGGATAAACAAGAGGGGACCATGGCAGTTCTTTGAGTATGCAGAAAACACACATTTGGGAAGAAAAAATGGAGAACGGTTATGAAAACCTCTGGAAGGAGTGGTGCCAGATGGTTGTTTCCTTTTCAATCGGACCAGTATTTTTCTCATAAAATATGAAGACCCAGTTTTCAGGGTTTTCAATATTTACAGATCTCAGTCTGTGTGTAAGAAGGAAAATAAGGTCTCAAACAGAACTCTGTGCATGCTTAAAATAACTTTGATATTCTCTGCTTTGCTGACTCAGCCTATATAGCCTGAGATTTTGAAGTGCTGGGAATACCCAAATCTTTTACCAGTTGCTGGTCTGGGAATGCTCCACCCCTATTACAGAAAGGATTTTATTTAGAGAGGAAACTCTGGCCACTTCATGATTAGAAGATTTTAGCTTATGTTCCCATCACAGCAAAATCTTGTTGAGCTGGTAGCAGGGTGGCATTGACTAGAATAATTTTTCTTAATTTCTGTTTGTGGCTGGTGGTGCAGTTCTTGCTTCAGAATTTGGTAGCCTCAAAGGTATTTTCAACTGCAAACATACACTTTCCCCCATCAACCACCATGAAAAGCCAAGGACAAAATCAATTTTTAAAATAGATCCCTAGACTTTTGTTATATGGCTTTTAGGTAACATTGCTTTCCCCACTTAGAAGGGAACATATGCATTTTATGTAACCTTGAGTAGCTACAATAGCAAACTATTATGTTTTCTACAAAATGTTTGTGTTTTCTTTCACAGATCAATGGTCTTAAACATACAAAACATGATGTTAAAGTGGCGTTGAACTCTGGGCATTTTTTCATTTCACTGTGTGCACTGCTGAGACAAATTTCCATACAGCCTGACATTCAGATGCTGGGATTTGAGTGGGGCTATAGTTAGCATCATTATCCCATGGGGCAAAAACATGATTTCCGAGGAATTTAGAAAAGTTCTTTTGCCATTTTCCACCTGAGGATTTCTTGAGGATGTCCTGAGGATAGTCCAGTTGAGCATCACCACACGATGCTCCCATCCAGCTGGACATCACCTTTGCAATACAAGATGCTCCCACGTTTTAGGGCCCCCCAGGTGCAACACCACCTGCTGGAGAGCCTCATATTTCAGGGATCTGGGACAGGACGTGGCACGGTTGTGGAGGTTGTGAACACACCTGGGAGGGCTCCAGACTCTGGTGTCCTGTTCCAGCCCTGAGTCACCCTCCTGTCACCTGCCTGGTCCTGCTCTGTGTCCCTGGTGCCACGTGGAGCACAAAAAGAAAGTCAAAACTCTACGTTATGGGGCACTGAAAGCAAATCCCGTCTCACTCAGGCAGTGAACAGCATTAGAATTTTGGGGGGTCTTTCTTAGGCTTTAATTGGATTTCAGTAATTTAAAATTCATTAGAACTTTGCTAGCGTAATCTGAATAATGCATTTATTCACTCAAACATACTTGGGTATGTTGCAAACACATGGTGCCGTTGCTTTGCCTGAATGATGTGCAGAGGTTCTGGTGGTCAGAAAGATGAGCTGGAATGAGCAGTGTGGGCTCAAACAGGGAACTGAGAGAAGAGGTTATTCCTTCTATTCAGGCAAGGGTGGATAGAGGGAAATGGAGCTACCTGAGCTAGCTTTGAAACGCCTCTGCTTTGAGCAGGGGCTGGGCTGGAGCCTTCCGGAGGTCTCCTCTAGCCAGATTTTTCCTGTGATTCTGGCTTTTAAGACTCTATCACATTTCTCTCTGCTGTTCTTCTGCCTCCTATTCCTGACCACTTCCACCTGTTTCCCCATTATAAATATAAAGGTGATTAGGGCGACTGTAAAAGTTGGCTGCTGGCCCTTGAGGCTCTTCTGCACCAACAAAGGGCTTGGGTTGTATCTCAAACCCAGCTGCGTGTCTTGTTGCTCTGCTGTGTCTCTTCACTCTTTCTGGTTCGCAGGCTGAATTAATGAAATAAAATATATGTAGTTCTGCCTGAGACTAGGAATTTTCACCTTCCTCAGGAAAACAAACAAACCAACCAAATAAAAAGTTGTTTTCATTAAATCCCAAGTGTTCAATTTTCTCCCTGCCATTTCCTTTCACTTCACTTTGGAAACTACTTATTACTTTTATGAAAAGTCAGCTTGGGAAAAGACAGTGCACATAAATTGCAGTACAGTCTGCCACAAACCACTGCACAACAAAATCTTTCTTCTTAGCTAAAATTATTGGCTGAATTTGGCAGAAACTTGCAAACGTTGGGGTTGATCAAGTGTGAGCTTTTCACCCAATGACCTATCAAGACCCCAAATCTCACCCATCTTCAATTCTGGCAGTGCATCAGGGAATTCTTGTATCCCTTATTTGTGCTACAAACCCCATTTTTTAACAGTGTAAAGCAGAGATTTGCACTGGTGAAGCTGCTGCTGGGTTCAAGAAGGAATAATCTGGCAGTGGAGTGGGCTTTTTCTTGTTTTGGAGTGAAAAGCTAGGCTGAAGCTAAGGAGAAAGGTGAAGGTGCAGGGATGAATTTTCTGTGAGGTGATTTGACTGGGCAACTGGAATGGGGACAGCCACCTCTTCTGTGCACATCTCCTTTCCTGTCTTTGTCCCTCTTTTCCCCATCCTCAGAGGTGAGGAATGGTTTCCTCTTGGAGCTGGCACTCTTTGCCGGCAGCGTTTTGTGCGGAGGGGTGGTGATAACAGAATAAGGGCAAGGTAGAGACAAAAGTACTGATGTGTGTTCATGTGCTGTGCTATCAGCTCATGGGTGGAAAACCTGATTAACACCTGAGGTCTTGATTTCTCCAGGGGAAAAAATGCTTGGCCATGAATCTGCTGCTCCCAGTTGCACAGTGGTGAGAGCCAGCTCACACCAGCTGCTTTGAACCAGGGCAAAGGGAGGAGAGCAAGAGTGTCTGGCCACACCTCTCCTGCTGTGGACTGGCTTGTTTATTTTCTGGCTTCATTTCCACGAGCAATGTGTACTTCTCCTGCTGTTCTGCTCACTCTGAGGTTGTTACAACTCTTGAGCAAGGCAGGAAAGGAGAAAAGAAGCACCATTATCTATCTCAGTCAGTAGCTGCTGGCATTGAGGTAATGCTGGACCCGAAAGTGGTACTCACTTTGCATTCTTCAGGCCTTGGCTTTCTCAGGAGAAATCCCCTCTGTTGAATGCTGTGGTGTGATGTGGGGTGGGTATTCCCAGGGAGACCAGAAGAAACACCACACTGGGGATGTGAGTGCTGCAGATGATACAGAGACACAAACAGGATCTCCAAGTAGAGAGAGAATGAGAAAGTGTTAAGAGAGATGCTGTGGGCGCTTGAAAGCAGGCAGTAGCCAGCAGTTCAGTATGGATGAGCCATCTCTCCAGCCGTCCTGGGCAGTGCCATGCTCTGTGGAGGTGCCATGCTGGCCTTGTGAGCTGCAGTGCTCTGCCTGTCAGCACAAAACAGGCCTCAGCAGGACTGAGCAGCTGTGCCCGAGGACAAAGGTGGACATTTGCCACCATCCAGGCTGTAAAAGGTGAATGGGTTTGGGAACACTCAGTCTCCAGCTTGTGGTGGTAACTGATCTGCAGAAGGCTTGGGAAACCAGAGGACACCCATCAGGAGGTCAGGTTATGGAGGATTACATGGAGATTGTAGGTCAGGTGGAGAATGGGAATGGCACACAGAGGTTTGTAGGACAGAGGGGTGAAGGTATTGATGGAAACCTCTGCTGTGCTTTGCTGTTGGTTTATAAAAGCTGTGAGGTGTGCAGCCCTGCTGAATAACATTTATTTCCTAAGTGTAGTTTTCCAGAAGTCAAACTGTGCTGCTGAGCCTTCATTCCCAAGTACTCTAATACAGCCTGCCCCTAATACAATCTGCTGTGCCATTTATCTGCACAAAATAGGGTGTTTTCTCACTGCAAAAACTCCAGCAACCCTTAACTGGGTGGAGTAGATGGAAACACGTGTTTGAATCCTGTAAAAATATGAAGCCTGTTGTTAAGCCCTAAATGTGTTTTGAAAGGAGGTCTAAACAAAGAAGAAATATTTACCACAGATATTTACTACCTCTTTTTTCAGAATTCTGCCTCTCTGTTGTTCCTTTGAAAAATCCCTGCTGGAGTTCCTCCCGTAAGACCAGTGACATGCACAACATCCCTGCCACCCCTGCATGGGCTCTGCCCTGCTCTGAGTGCCAAGGGTGACATGTGGGGTGGCAGATCTGGACCCTTGGCCACTGTCTACTGAGGTCTCTTCTCTGGTTCTTTGAGTTCAGTTTGGCCATGAATTAAGGCCTGTTCCAAAACCCTTCTGTGCCCCAGGGCTGTCCTTGGGAAGGGTGAATCTAATCCCTCACAGTTTGCATTTTGCTGAATTTTCCTTGCTACAGTCCTATCTTGATTTTTCCGAGAACATATTTGGCAATTGCTTGGAGGCCTCTTGGACTCCCCTTTCTGTTTTCTTTGGATTGCAGGAATGGAAAACTGTGTGCACAATATGCAAATACTTTCATTAATTTTACACTGTTTACAAATTACTCTGTCTCCTGACCCCTCACAGCAGCTGATTAAGCTGGGGTTGACCTTTCCCTAATCTGCAAATTGAGAAATTTGTCAGCTATATCCCTTAGTTATGAAACTGGAGTTATTCCAGCATGGATAAAATCTGAAGGCCATCAACTGCTCTAGCTGAGCTTCTCTCTAGCTGGGAGCAGGAATACATTTCCCCCTACTATAAAACCAGCTGGATGCATTGTTGGGGAGCATACACCACCTCTTTTAAATGCTATGTTCAAGCCAAGTTGTCCCTTGTTTATGTTCTGAGTAGGAAAACGAAGCCCCTGGCACTGGGCTGTGTTACAGTAGGAGTTAATATGTGGTCTGGTATCCAGGCCATTTCCAAGGAGATGTGATGTTTGCGGGTCATCCTGAGCATCCAGGCTTGTCCTACTTGCAAGCAGCCAAGCCGTTCTGCTCCTGCTGGGGAATGTAACCTCATCCAGCTTGGTTTTTCCTCCCTTTCTCTCCTGAGCAGCAGCTGGACAGCCCTTTATTTGCTCCTGTGACTCCCCACACAGGAGCCGAGTCCCAGGGTCTCTGTCGGTCCCTGTCGGTCCCTGTCGGTCCCCGTGGTTCCTGCTGGCTGGCACAGCCCTGGTGTCAGACAGGTCCCCTCTCCACCAGCCCATCCCAGCCGGCCCCTGCTGACACCGTGACAGCCCGTCTGAGATGCCTCCCGCTTCCCTCCTTCCCGTCTGTCTCGTGGGGAAAAGCACAAAGAGCAGCCTTATCTGCTCTGACAGGAGGGGTTATGCAGAGGAGAGCTCCTCCTGGGAAGCAGATGGGGCCAATGAAGAGTGGACAGGGAGATGTGCTAAATAAATCCGGACCAGCCAGTGCTCTGGGCAGGTGGTGGGGAGAAATTTTGTTCCAGGCATGGAAAGGTAACCGCCATCCACAGGCTTGACTTCTGGCCGTTATAATCTGGTAAAACTCTCGTGCAGGATCTCGGGAGCATTGTTGTATGCATCATATTTACTGCTGTCTCTGAGGAATGATGAAAAAACCCTCCAGACCATCCTGTAGGATGGTGTTTCCCTTATGGGAATGGCTCCAGCTGAATACATGTGCTGCTGGGTGGGATGTGAGGATTTGCTCTGCAGCTGTGAACATGGTTTGTGTGGCCTCTCTGGCCCATCCAGGCAGACACCTGGGGCTCAAGAAACAGTTAAATGCATTTTCAGGATAAACGAGGGAAAATAAATGGCTCTCGAGGGCTGTGAGCAAGTTTCGGAAATATTTCTGCTGCTTCCTTTGGTCTGTTCAAAAGAGGAATTAGCTGCTGTTTCTGTGTTTGCAAAGGAACTGTGGAAAGGGGCATCCTTCAGAAGATACTGACGTGCAAGGGGGGGCTCACGCTGGGATGCTGAAATTGAGGGTGAGACCCCAACAGGGCAGAATTCCCATAGGTAGACCCAAAGTCCTGGAGAAGGGTCATTTTTCCTGATCATCTCCCCTGTCCCTGCTCTTATGTGAAGCCAGGGAGAGTCCCAGGATGGTACATGGCAATACCTTGTAACGTGTACAGGGTCACTGACCTGGCAATCTTTGAGGGCATCAAAAAACATCCCAGTAAATAGAGCAAGGGCATGTTTTCCCTGTCCATAATAGGGAAAGCTCCTGCAGGTGTTTGAAGAAGGTGGTATATTTGCTATAACTTTATTTTGACATTTTCCAGAACATTTTTCATGTTGTTTGCAACCAGAAGCCAGAATCTCCAGGTAGTTGTTGCTACTAAAAAATTGAAATTCTGTGATCTAGGGCTGTTCAAAGCAGCTGAGATACAGTGCAGGACAGGGAGAAGGAGCAGGGTTAGAAACCTTTGTCAGGAAGGGGTCAGTCTTCCTGGAACAATTTCCATGTCATCAAATAGCAACATTTTCATGCTTGGAATGACAAACAAAAGGCTTTGACCCAAGAACAACTCAAAGTCCAGCCTGGAATAGTTTCTTTTATTTATTGTGTTAGTAGGTTCTTATCTCCATTTGTGTGTCCAGAGAAGGGAAGGGAGCAGGGGAAGAGTCTGGAGCACAAGTCTGATGAGGAGCAGCTGAGGGAGATGGTGGGGGTGAGACTGGGGAAGAGGAGGCTCAGGAGGGACCTTCTGGCTCTCTACAACTCCCTGACAGGAGGGTGCAGCCAGGTGGGGGTCAGGCTTTGCTCCCAGGGAACAAAAAACAGCATGAGAAGAAATGGCCTCAAGTTTTACCAGGGGAAGTTTGGATTGGATAATAGGAAAAAAAAATGACCCCCCCAATGCCTAGGGGTGGTGAGGCATTGGAATAGGTTGCCCAGGGAATTGTAAATGCCATCCCTGTAAGTGTTCAAAAAAAGGTGTGGATGTGCACTTGGGGATGTGTGTTGATTGTGATCCTGGTGGTGCTGGGGTAAGAGTGTGACTCAGTGGTCTGAGAGGTCTTTTCCAACCTTAACAATTCTGTGACTCTATGATTCTGTTCCTGTTAGACTGAGCACCTGAGAACAGCCATTGCATGTCTGTCTGCCCATCCCATATCCAACTGCTTCTCCATCACTGGGATGCACAAGCAGGAAACTGCAACAAACAGACCTCACAGGTCTGCTGGGGTTCAGCCCTTATTGCCCCATCCTGCTCTGGAGCCAAATGGTTCTAGCAGCCTGTAGAAACCCCTCAGCCTTCTGATTGTGTCTCTTTATAAACAGCCAGGCATCCTTAGGCTGATGGGGAAACCCTGCTGGGATGCTGCTATTTTCCCACTCCCCTGGATTTGAAGTGTTTACTTTGCAGCTCACCTTTAAAAGGACAAAAGTGCTGAAGAGCCTGAGATCAGGCTGGCCCCTGGTTACACTCAGGATCCCTGACTCATGTTGGTAATGAAAACCTTGCAAGAAGGACTAACGTGGTCCAGGGCCGCAGCTCTCTGGGAGAATGGATCTCTCGGAGGACAGACAGGGATGAGCATTGGTATCTGCCAGTGCAGATGAACCTGCTGTATTGGCCACTGGCATTTATTCCCTCTGCACTGCTCCTGTTAAGGTTAATGGGAACCTCTAAAAGAAATTTGTAAATACATTTTAAAAAGGAGTCGATTTTAGATCAACTGTTTTTCGTTTGTATTTTGGGCTGGTTTCCTGACACTCAGTGTAAAGAGGGGTAAATCGGAGGGGTCTTGTCCCCATGGGGTTATAATCCTGCTGACTTTAAAACATGCCCGTGGTGGCGTATGCCAGGAATGGGGGGAGTTATGTGATAAAAAGACTCCATCCATCACAAAATCAGAACAGCTGATCATGAAACACAGGGAGGAGTTTTTCCCCACTCCTTTCCATAGGAAAGGTGCCTTTTCCAGCAGCAGTTCTGCCAGATTCTCTGCAAGGACCTGAACAGCTGTAGTAAAAAAGAGAACAGAGGAAGTACATCCTATACTTCTGTTGTGGTTTTGCCCTCATGGTGCCTTTGAACCTCCACTCTTGTCGAGGTGGGAGTTCCACTGCAGCTCAGGGACTGCCCAGCAGGTCCCAGGGCTGCCTCTCTCCTCCATCCTCCCCACACGCTGTGTCTGTGCAGGAGGCAGGCCCTGGCTGCTGACTCCGTGTGGGCTGGGGGTTTCCAGAGATGTCTGAGGTTCCTAACTAGCAGCTTTTTCTCAGCAGCTGAGCATGCCAGGCACTTAATTCACCTTCCTAGTAGCAAACACCCTCAGTTGCTCTCCCGTGGGATGGGAAGAGAAGGTTCAGGGGGTCAAATCTCACCCAGCACTCCCCTTATCCCAGGTCTGAGAGGACAGGAAAATTGCTGAACTGTTCAGAGCTGGTGAGTGGGCAGTGTCAGGCATGAACACAAAGGTTTTATGGGCTGTGCCACATAGGGGGCTTTCTGCTGTTGGGAGAGCATCCTCCATGGGCAGTGGCGCAGGAAAGTGAAGCCTCCCTTCACCCATTAGGAGAGATCAGCCCAGCAGGCTTGCCTGCCTCTGTGATACCCGGAGATGGCCTCTGCATCTCCAGCTCGTGCAATATTTATACAGCCAGTGTTGTAAATGGCGTGGGTTTTACTCTTTGTTAGGTGGATGAGTGACCCCTCAGCTGTCCCAACCACCATGGGCCCTCCAGAGAGCTCTGGGTCTGCCTAAAGAGAGGTTGTGAAGCATCATTTGCACAGCCTTGTGTGGATGAATTAGGTTGCAGAGAGCTCAAACATAAATAAATGCGGTTTTGGGAACACACAGGTTAGCAATGTTGAGGCTTGATAAAACCTCTGGGGGCAAAGGCACGAGCGTTTGCTGAAACTGTGCAGGGAGTCTGTCTGAGCACCAAGGAAGGAGGGATCCGTGGTGAAAAGTGACAGACCTTCCCTAAAGCCTGGAAAACACCTGAGGAAAGAGGAAAGTATGGCAAGCAAGACAAAAGCTTCCCTCCAAGTCGCGATCTGCTGCAGGATTTGGGTGTCCCTTGAGAGCCACTGCAGCCCTGCAGGGAGGAGGAAGAGGAGAAGAAGAAGGACGAGGAGGAGGAAGAAATCTCCAAGGACTTCCTTGTAGTGGGAGGTGTGGGGAAGCCCTTCTCCAAGGGGATGTTCCCAAATTGCCAAAGTGGCTCTGGCACTTGCCCTTTACTGTGCCACACTGACACCCCAGTGCTCAGTCCCGGGCTGCTCCCTGCGTCAGCAGCAGCAGGAAATTCATCTTTGCCCCCTGCCAAACGTGGGTGTGGGAGAGCCCCTGCCTGCACTCGTGGCCAGGGACTGAACTGCTAATTAGGAGCCCAGGCTGAGGCTGTCAGGACCACCCCAAAGCGGGATTTGGAGACGTGCCCTGCAGTCATTCTTGTCTGCTAAAACCAGTAAGGACCTGAGCCTAACACAAGATTTCTGTCTGCATTCTAATCCTGGGGCTGGGTGTCTCATGGTTGCCTCTCCCCCTCTTCACAGATTTCTCTCTCTAGCATCTTGCAGGCTGCATCAAGCACCTTCAAATCCAGCTTTCACCCCTGGAGAAATTCCTGGGGTTAATGGTGGTGAGCAAAGTGTCACACAGAGACCGTGGCCTTCCAAACATCACCTTTAACGGTGCACTCTTGAGGGGAAGGCAAGGAAGCATGCTGGGTTTTCACTTGTATTTATTACTATCCACGCGTGGAACTACAGGCCATGAACCAGTTTTGTGCATAGGCATTTCCCCATTTTTTGCAGCCTGGTTTCACATGATAGCTATAGCACAGATAATGTTGCTGCAGTAACAATTTGTTGGAATATGTTGGACTCCAAACCTACTTGGTAGTGACTTCTCTGGCAGAGGGAAGAGCCCCTCTTTTAGCAGCACATGGGGAAATGATGTTGGGGAGTTTCTTTCCAGCAAGTAGAGCCCTCTGAACCAGAACCCTTATGCAATTATGTGTGGTTTTTTGACTCCAGATCCTAAGAATGTCTCTCTTGAATAGCATGTTTCTTGCTAGTTCGTTCATCTGTGAATTTCCCTGGCAGGTAGCGTATAAATAGCTCTGAGACACAGGCGATCCACGAGTTCTTTTCAAAATACAGCATTGAGTCATTTTAAAGCCTCCTACTGTAGCTCTTTTAAAGATTAACTCATTATTTTAAGTGTAAGATTTATGCCTGAGAAAGAAGGATAAAACCCTGGCTTAAGTTGTTCTTCCAACAAAGTACCCTGTTTAAAAACCCCTAAATAAAATGTCATGGGAGCTGGCCTGTGAAGTGAGCAGGGGACATCTGCCCATCCCCACCAGGCTGCTCATCACCCAGAGGCTACACTGCTTTCTAGAGCCAGGAATAGAAACCAGCGTTCCTTATTCCCAGGAGCCCTTTGCCATGTAGGGCAGAGCAATCCAGCTGGTTCCCCCCAGCCGTTTCTCTCTGCCTGACCCCAGGCACTGCTCAGCTTTCAGTAATTAGGGCAAAATTAGGGCGAGATCCCAGGGGATAGAGGCTGCTGGAGCAGGGCTTGCACAGAGGGCAGAGCTCTTCTATATATTGAGCTGAGCCTCCTTTACCACCTGGAAATGTTGTCCAAAGAGAATTAGGGGATTTGACACACTTGTACAGGTCTGGCATCCCAGCAGGCAACAGCAACAGCTCTGCCCCTGGGTACCCAGAAATACCAGATGTGTCTACGGTGCATATTCAGATAAACACCTGCTGCTGGTGCACCGGGCACCCAGAGCTTCCACTAGCACAGGCTGGGACACCAAAGCAAGCAGGAAAACCAAAAAGACATGATTTCTCTTGTGCCATTGCTCATGGTTTGCAGTGTTAGCAGCCTGAGGAACAATAGAGTGTGGCTGGTGCTGACTGCACACATCAGATGAGTAACGTAGTTCATTCAAACAGTAGGAGAGCTCCTAAACAGACCAAAATGTAGTATCCTGCTATGGAAACAGTCCAGGACTCTTCTTCTCATGTGCAAAATACCACTGCACTGCTGGTGCTTAATTAGTTAAGGGCTGTTTTGTTTTTCATATGAATGTAACCCAGCACAATTTTAAAGGGCTGGGTCAGGATTTACTTCACCATTAAATTAGGTCAAATTTTTCTTTCTTTTTTCTTTTTCTTTTTCTTTTTCTTTTTCTTTTTCTTTTTCTTTTTCTTCTTTTTTTTTTTTTTTAATGGAGGGAGTTTTGGGAGGAGGGGACAGCTCTGAAGTGCGATATGTGATCGGATTAAACCTGCAAAGAGAGTTTCAATAGGATACCTGGGTGGAATATTCCTTTCCTTGACGACCAAAATATGCCTGACTGCCCTCCCCAGAGCTGCTATCTCCTTTGCTAGATGCACTGTGCACATGTATATTGGAATTAGTCCTGTGCCTTCAGTCCATCTTTCTACAATGTGGCATCAGGATTCTGCCCTCGGCGTGAAGCGTAGTAGTGACTTGTCCCTCCTGCAGGGTCAGAGGAACACAAATTCTGTAAAATTCAAAGGCGAATTCTGTAAACCATAAACATCTCTGACGTCTCTAAAAGTTCAAGGTGAAAATCAAAAATAGCCATCTGATGCCCGAGACTTTTGATGCATCTTTAGCTTGTGGTTCTGCTGACAGGAGCTCTGTGAGTCACACAAGCCATCAGCACCCTGCTGTTTCCCAGAGCACTTTTAGGGGTCCCTGGGACACTCCTTTCACTGCCACATCTGCTGTCAGCCCACGGAGCAGCAAGATGCAAAGGTGATGCCCACAGGGACCCAGTTTACCTGGGGCTCTTGGGCTTGGACCGGCCCTCAAAGTGGGAATAATCTTCTGAAAGTCAGACCCCCTGTGCTGTGTTACAGATGGACGGTGAGACACTGAAGTTTGCACTCTTAATGGCTGCTGATGTTATGATAAAGTAATATATCAAAGTAAAAAATGTTCCTTCTTAAAAACCAAGTGAATGGATTTGAATCCATCTATTATTGAAAAGGCAATAAGCAATATGCTGTGCTGGGTCTCTCACAGAGGCTCCCTAATGCATTCATGCATTGCTCCTTGGCTCAGGAGGCTGCACAACTTGAAACTGCAGTTACCTTCCTGGAGAGTTCAAGTATCCGTAAGGGCTAAAATTATGTTGGGAATTGTGGTGCATGAGCGTGGGCACTTGGGATACAGCAGAGTTGAGATGGAAGTGCAGGAGGAGGAGCACGTGGCCTTCTCCATTCACTGGAACAGTTTAATGTGAAGAGAAAAAAAAAGAAAGCAAAGCTAAAGATCACTTGCATTTCATGGATGGAGGGTTACTGGTGGAAGGAAATGGTCCTCCTTGGATTTAAATCAGAATTAAAAATTGCATCATTTAATCTGACATTCTCCAGAACTCATGCTTAAAGATTTCATCTTATAGTGCTATGGCAAGGTCAAACTCACTCTGTCAGTAATTACCTTGGAAGCCAGAGTGTGTTTCTGTGCATATCCATATTTGAAAGGGATGCGAAATAGAAGAAGCCTTTTCATTTCTTCCTAGCTTTCAGTATATTTAAAATAAGTGCCTTCCCTCATTTTGTGTGGTTCTTCAACACTTTTGATGGATTTTAATTCACATGTGCTGCCTCTTCCCATAACGGGTGTGGAAATATTGAGGCCAACTGAGTAAACAGATGGGGAAATTAAGTAGGGTGCCCAAAGGCACACATCTCTCCCCAAACCAGGGACAGCAAGAGAGTTTGCAGCCCCGTGTTGTGTGCAGGCTGCCTGACCCCATCTCTCTCTTCTGTACCATCCACGAGCGTGAAAACACACGGAGACTTTTCTTTATCAAGTCCTCTTCTGCTCTGTGGCTTAAAGCTGCAAACTATTTCACAGCACATCTTTTAATCTTTTTTGACAGTTTTTTTGTTTAAAAATAAAGCGGTTTTGACAGTGGGATAAAGCAGCACTCTCAAGTGTTTGCTCAAGTTCTGATCAAGTGCTAGGTGGCTCATCCAGCAATGCTCCTCTTCATTTCTACACGGCTGTTCCTTGATAATGTGGGTATTTGTTATTCATAATCTGCTGCTGGTTACTCTCATCATCAGCTGAAGGAGACAACATAAAGTGAGTTAATTGTTTAGTTCCACAGCGTCTAATGAGTAGTGTATATATTCCAATATAACAATTTGCCAGAGCTCCATGGGAGAGAGTATTAAGTGTTCAGTGACAACATGCAAATAATGAACGTATTTATAGAAAGCAGAACTGAGGGACAATGAAAGGGCCCAGGTTTATGGATAATTTATTCAGAACTAACAATATGATAGTAAAGGAGATCCAGATTAAAAACATAGATATGCCATTTGGGAACTCAGATAGAATTCCTAGCTTTTTAAAAGTTCAAGCCTTTTATAATTCTTATTGAAAGCAGTGGGAGGACATCTGTGAAAGATGTGGCTGTTCAGTGTTTGGTTAAAAGCAATCCAGCCTTTTTGTCTGGCACTGGTGATACAGATCCCTCACAGGCAAATTTCTTGCCAACCTGTTTTCAGCACGGCAGTGCTGGATTCTTACTGCCAGCCCTCAGAAAACCATGGATCTCAGGTAGCACACTCAGAAAATGTCTGTTATTTTCACATCCATCCTATAACATCAATCAAGGTCAAGGCACTATTGAGATTGCTACTCTGTGGATATGTAATAAGAGATATCCTCCCTCAGAGGTGCACAGAACCAAAATAGTAAATGGTCCCAGTTCCACTGACATGACTTTTTTGTGTTCCCCATTTATCCTTCACTTTCTGCCTCTGGCATTTCAGGCTGTAGCCATTTGGGGCAACACTATCTTCTTTTCTCAGCTTTCAGCACATAGGAGCATAAATCACTACTGGGCTTCCTATTTCAATTTACTGAAATTCAAATAATTGATAGTACAGTATGTGCATTACAGTAATGGATTGTGTGCTCGTGTGCAAGTGCACAAGTTCTCACAGCCCTAACGTACCAGTGCACCAGATGTGCACAAGAGAGGCAGATGACATTTTCAAGAGCATTTCTCTTTGGAAGGTATGGCTTGAAAGTCAGGCTTGAACCTGTTTTGAGCACCCTGCATTTATGTATTCCAAGAAGAGTGTCGTGTGGAGACACTGTAGGAGACAATAAACCCTCCTGCAATGCACAGTGACTGAGCTTGAGTGGGGAGCGGTTGTATCTCCTCACAGAGATCAGCACCAGCAGTTGCTGCTGCTCCACCTCTGCTCTTAGCGAGCACAACAGAGCCTTTGAAGAGCTCTTGAAATTCCCATGTTGCTTCTTAAGAGACAGGCAAAGCTTTCCAGGCTGGCTTTTTTAAAGGGTATTTCGTTGTAATTGTCTGTTAAATCTACATTATTAGAGGTTTCACTGACCCCTCGACACAGTGATCAAAGGACATTCGCCACACTTGATGGCAATGACAGCCACTGACTTCAAGTACGAGGATAAATGATTTAGTTGGGTGATAGGTTTCTTTCTTTCTTTTAAACACCCAAGCCAGAAATCAATCCTTATAGTGACAAGGTTTATTGTGCTAAATTCCCTTGGCATTACAAACTCTCTTTTTCTTTCCCTACCCTTGAAAAAAAAAAAAAAACAGGCAGATATAGCTGATGCTGTGTCGCATCCCACGCGCTCGTGTTGCTCCTGCAGTCTGTTGCTTTTTGGGATTCACACACACATTTGCATTTGCAAGCGCCACTATTGCTTTGCAGTAAACACTGCTCACGGCTCTCTCCTCAGAGAATCCAGATGTCTTCCTCTCAGGACTCTGCCTTTATCTTTAGATTTCTCAGCCCGTTGCTGCATGCACTGGATGTTCTCTGCTTTTGCATAGAAACCCCAATCCTCATCGCAGAAATTGCGTTTTGTGGTGAGGACGTTGATTGGGAGTGAAAGCTATTTATCTTCCAAAAAACAAGTTTCAGTTTCATTCTCCTGAGTCCGTCAGGTCCCCATGGGTAGGTCTGTGCTAGGAGCACTTTTCCCATGCAGCCAACTCTGCCTCCATCAGCCGTGTGCTCTTTCATTGCACATGGCATGTGCAGGTATTTGCTGGGTTTTGGGCGATGAGTAAGAGAAGGATTTTAGTTTTTCAGTAGTTTGAATGAGGGGGGGGGGGAAGGAGAGAAGACATTCAGCTCATTTTTTAGCAAATGAAGGAGCAATCTGAATGAAGAAAGGGGTCAAACCCCTCTTGTTGGTGAAGAAACGAGGAGTGAATCCCGATCAGCCTGGTAGTTTCCAGTGAGTGCAAGGACCAGGATATCATCCTGTGAAGTGCTGCTGCAGGTTCAGTGAGATCTGGAGAAGGGTTCATGTGTTTATTGTCCCTTCCCCTTCAGCCCAGTCTCTGTGTTGTTATAACACCTCGGACTTGGCCGTCAGAGCTGTTTGCAGAGCCAGAGCAGCGCTGCAGCCGTGATGGCCTGGGGACACATGAGGCACCACTGGTAAGGAGAGATAACAACTTCTAATGGACCAGCTAATACTGGTAGGGAAAACAGACAGCTCCCAGGCACAAGTGCTCCCTCATGTCTCCTCCTGTTTGCCAAGGGCCGTCTGCAGCATTGTGGACATTCAGAATGAGGATGTGCATCTCCAGGGCACCAAGTTCCTGCTGACCAGGATAAAGGACCAGCTCCGCAAGCTCAGCACAGGCAGAGGATGATTGTTATAAGTGAGCAATTCTGTTTGCATCCCTGGGTAGAAACCTTTCCTTTTTTTTTTTTTTTTCCACATGGTTTCCCAAATCAGGACACTAATCAGGTTCAGATGACTATTGGGAGCAGAGTTACCAGCTGCTTCTCTTTCCCCTGTTTTGCTACAGCAAAGGAAAGGAGAGGGGGTTTTTAGCAATCAGTAGGCTTTTATTAATCCTTCTCGGTGAGGTGTGTGGGAACTGTATTTTCCCTAACCCCGCTGGTGTGTCATCCTGGAGGACTGAAGTTATCACAGAACAGTGGAAGGTCTAGCAGAAGTGTAAAAACAACAGCATTATAAAAAGAAGCCAGATGAGCGCTGGCATTGTGTGTAGTCTGATGTATACTTGAAGAGGGTTATAAACACGTTTATGAATGTACCAGCACAATGTCTGCTAAACGAGAGACATGAGTAAGGGGAAGATCAAACCAAGAGATGGTTGTGCTCAAGGACATGGTTTTCACGCAGGAGACATCTGCAGAGGGAGGGGGAGAGAGAGAGAAAAATACATCCCTATTACAAAATTTTTCGGCTGCATGCAACCACAGGCAGCCTCCAGGAAAGCTCTGTGGAGTCATCAGAGTGATCCAGTCATGGAATGGGAGAAGGCTTTTTAACAGCCTACCCTGTGGCTGGAAACACTCCATGTCACACCCTGCTCTGCCCCGTGTGCTCCCTGATTCCCGCAGTGCCAGAGGGGCATCTGAGACCCCTCCTGTGCTGCTTCGCTTGGGCCTGGCCCCCCCACAACTCAGCACTAGCCATGGGGTTGGCCATGGCACCAGCATGTCCCTGCCTCACTTGGACCCTCTGTCTCCTCTCCCCCTCTCTCCATAACTTCTTGTAGGAGGGAAATCATCAAGTGGAGCTTGGCATTTTGCTCTCTTTTTTTCCAGAGGTGGGTGGAGAGGGGAAAATAGAAAGTAATTTGATTTTTGATGCTCTTTCACCTTTTTGTCTACTTTAAAACCTCAATCTGCAGGAGAGGAGTTCCTGTAGGAGGAAGCCAGGATGACTACAATGTCCAGGACCAGGACTGTATCAAGGAGAGTTAGTTTGACCTGTAATGCTGTGAGATTTAATTTGTAAAATACTTACTGTCACTACCAGAGGCCAGTGTTTTCCTCCCTGCACAGGCAGTGACTCAGCTGGTCTCATGCATGTGGAAGATCAGGGGCTCAAAGGGGATTTGATTTAGCATGACCTGCTGCTTCAGCTGGTACACATGGCTTCCATAAGCTCACAGCTTATCAAAACATGTGCCTGCAACTGAGCAGGGAATTCACATCTCATCTGTCACTGGATTGCTGGTTTGCAGATGGGGGATGCTGCTGAGGCAGCATGGGTTTGGGTGAAGATTTATTACAGGACAAATGCTGAAACCATCGAAAAAATTGGGAGATGATGTTTTCAATGCATTACTTGTGAATGGAGCCACTGACAGCCAAATACTTCAGCAGATGTAATGATCCACTTCAGTGCTTGTCGAGCCAAAGCAGAGTGAGTTCACCTGCCTTGAGTGGCCCTCTCCTGAACACTCCCCTTACTGCACAATGTCCCTTAGTGATACTTTTAGTATAGACTAACATCATTACATCTTAAAACATGGAAGTTTTATCCAGTGCATTTGAAATTTGCATTAGCATTCCCACTCGTGCTGCATTTGGAGGATGGATTCCACACCCAGTACAAGGACTGGGCTCTGGACTGATCCAAGCCCTCTGAAACAATTCTGCCTTCTGCACTTACCCAGGGAAGCAGCTTCTTTAGTGCTTGAAATGGCTGACTACAAATCTCACTGTTTCCCCCTAACAATTGCAGAGCACAGGTGTTTCAAAGCTAAAATCTGGAAACTAAAAAAGCATATTAGATCCTCTACCCCCCCTCCCCTTTCCTAAGTGGTACTGAGGATTACCACATGTGGTTATATAATAATTTCCCTCAGCCTGAGCTTTTTAGCAATTAATTAGTCAGGGATTTGAGGGAAAATACGTCTAAAATGGTTGAATATTTGCTTGCTGGTCCACAAGTGTGCCCTATTTTGTTGTAGCTGCTGTTCTAAAAGCCTAAAAAAATCTTTTAAAAATTGGAAAAATCCATGACAAAATCTTTTGGCTTTCATTTTATGTATCTTTATTCAGTGACCATGGGTAGGGAGGATATGGGAAGCTAACACACAGCAGGAGGAACACCACTGCTAGTGCCAAGAAGTTATGCAGAGCCTCTTCCACCCAGCCAAAGGTGATTCAGGTACTTCCCTTTCTCAGACTGCTGTTTCCTCACTGTGTCTCTCAGACAAAACACTTCTGTAACCCCCAGCGTGGCTCTAAAACTGCTCAGAGCTGAGGAGTGTGAGATCTGCTTCGTTCAGTGCCCAAGATCAAAGCCATCCAGGATGTTAACACCATCCTCTGAGCCATGTAACAGCCTGCTGGGTCAGCCAGAGTCTTTCAAAGCTACTGGTTCCTAACAAGTTTTGTAAAACCTTTGACTGCTTTGAGGCCTGCGGGTGAATGGTGCAATGCAGGGGCTCGTTTATTCACCACTGCCTCCCACCAAAACCCGTATGACAAGGAGAGGAAAAGTCACTGGGATTCCTTGGCTCAGAGGGGAATCTTTCCTGTGAGCTGAAAATAGAGGATGTGCCCTGTTACAGGTACGTACAGACACAGCTTTCAAAGCAGAGTTGTGGTTTTCTTCAGCCCCTGTATAAGCTTTGTTGAGATGCTCCTTATCCTTCGGAAGATACCACCGCTTCTTCCTCCATCCCTTTCCTTTCTCTGTGCCAAAAAGGGCTGTAGAACATCTTTGTCCCTAATAAAGATCCCACTGAAGGAGTGTTTCCAACTTTACGGGCTTCCCTTCTCATTTCTGCCTTCAGACTCCAGCTCACAGCAGTGCGACGAGTGGGTGCTAATTATGGAGAACCACATTCGACAACAGAGCCTTGCTGCTGGTGAATACAGAGAAATTGCTCATTAGAGCAGCATGGTATTTAGTCAGATTGGCTTCCCTAGATATTAACATTCTGGCATTAATGCAGACTGGCAGCGTGATACTCGAATAAAACCATATCAGGATAAGATGTGCAGAAGGGCTTGTAAAATGTTTGTCCCACCTGTGGGGTTTGCAGGGCATTTCTGCTGGGGCCTCCCACGTGCTGCTTTAGGAAAAAAAAAAAAAAAAAAAACACCCTTGGATTTCAATAACGTGCACACACAATTTCTTGGTGGTTTTTTCTTGCCTCACAGGGCACGGTGCATCATGCGTATGCTTTATTTCACTGGAATGAAACATGCTCTGCTTGATTATCTTTCTGGCCATCCAAATGTCACTGTAGTGTTTGGTGTGACGGTGCTGTACCCGTGGTGCAGGTGGCAGGGCTCTCGATGGCTCTCTGTGCACAGCACGGTGTGTGTGACTGTGAGGCCACCCTGGAAAGCGTTTTTACCTGTTGCTCAGAATATCGTGATAAAGGAAGCTCACCAAAGCTGGTTTGAGCACAAAAAGCTTCCGGTGCCTAGTTTAAATGCAGGGAGGGTTTTAGCATGAAGGTTTTCCCGTGCTCTTTTATAAACAGCAAGAACCGGAGCTGGGGTTTGTGTGCTGCAAGCAGAGGTGCCTTTTCTTGGGCACGGCTCCTCGTTCGCCCCTCTGCAGCATCGGGACACCTCCGGCTTGGCCTCTGGGCTGGCTTTGCGGAGCTGCCCAGGCCCCTAAAGCTGCGTGGGGAGAGCCGGAGCTCTGCTGGCTGCACGGACCCGCGTTGGTCTGTGCAGCTGTGGGAGCTGGAGCCAGCCACGCGGAATTCCTCGATCCCGTGTCCTGCCCTCTGCCACCTCTGGGCTCACACCAGCAGCAGCCGCTCCAGTGGGCTAATGCGAGTGCTATGGACACACCCAGAGGACAGCAGAGCTCATCCAGCCCCATACATGCCAGAATTCCCTCTCCTACGGCCCTCTGGTCTCCGCTTCGACTTGAACACCAGCATTTGCTAATTAGCTCCGCTTTTTCTAATTAGCACCCAAATGGGAGTGCCTCCCGCAGCTGCCTCTGCGCTTGCAAAGAGCCCAGAGCCGAGGACTGGTGTAGGGGAAAGATTTTCCCTGGGGTTTGTGCGTAGTGTTCTCACTTCTGTGCACTGGGAAGGTGTGTGAGTGTGTCCTTGCCCTGGTGTTACCGTGTTGGTCACTACAGAAGCTGGACACAGCTGCACTAAATTGCCACTGCCTCAGCCAACCTGTTTCTTGCCTGTGAGTTTACCGTGTGGGTTTTTTCCTCCTTTTTTATAATGGTCATGGTATTTTGCCTGCAGTTTGCCTTGGGAAATAGAGTGTGTCCTACATCCATATCTATTTTAAGACTCTGCTCTATTGCCTGCTGCCAGCTGGGGACATGGCTGGAAGGAGCAGTTTCATGTTATAAGGGGAAACACTGGATATTTCTAGGAGCCTGTAACTGTGAAATTCTAAATATGTTTATAACCCAGGATATTGTGATCTTAGTGATAGTACTCATTTCACCTGGCTTTAGTATTGTAAAAGCTGGCTTTCTGGCTTAGCTGGATGTAGTAAGATCTACTTACAGATGATGGAGAATAAGATGTACACAGACAGCAAATTGCTCTCTCTTTAATATTTGTGTTTTATTAAGAAGGATTTTTTTCCTTTGTGTTAGTCCTGCTCTGACTTGTTTGGGTTTAGGGAGGCCAGTAGAGATTTTGTTATGGAAACCTGTTAATTTTTGTGGTCTGTTCAGATTAAAGTCTCTAGGGGCTACAGCCATTTCTTCTAAAATTAAAACAGACAGACAGAACCCCTACTTGTCAGAAAAGCATGAGGATGTTTCCACACAGCTGAAATTCAAAGACTTTGAAGCAGGTGCCTTTCTTAAAGTTTATGCCTGTGAAGGTCTCCTAGTCCACAACTCTCCAGCTCAAACATTGGCTCGTTATCACCCTGACTGCTTTGTTATGTCCCATGTGTGTGTTTTATTCCGTGAATTGATTAGCACAGTTTTAGCTAGAACCCCCATTAAGCAGTAATATGGCTCAGAACGGGTTCCATATGGGAGTCCAGGGGTCTGATTGCATCCTCTGTGTGCATTGGCCCTGTCCTGGAAGGTTTTATGCTCTCAGGTGCTCTCCTGCCACAACTGTGGGTGCACAGTCTTGGGTGATGCTGCACAAATATCACCGTGCTGCATGGCACAGTGCTTGTGTTCACAGATTAAAAAAAAACCAAAACAACAAACCAACAGAACACAAAACAAACTCCAAACCAACCAAGCAAAACAAAAAAACCTTCCAGTTACCTCAAAAAACTTCTATGGCCGAAGATGACCGAGAGGAATCCCAGGGCTAGTGTTTTATGGTCTCTCTGGTTTACTGGTTTTTAGTATTTTGGCCTGGGTGAAAAGAAGGACAAGGGTACATAAATGTGACCTTTTAACTCACAGGTGAGGAGCTACTTGGTAAACCTGGCATAAACTGTTCCATGGTTTAGGGTGGTTTTCTCTGAAGTGGTTCTTTTTTGGTAAAACAGCTCTTTGCTTCACAGAGCTGGATAGCTGGTGGGTCTATGTGCTCTCTGTGAATTACCAGGTAACACTGTTCTCTGAAGGGTCTTTCACTGCACTCAGTGATTCTCCAGTTTTTCTTCTCCAGGGAGGTCCAAAACCACTTGTAAACCTGCAGCTCACCTCTGAGACTGAAGAGAAGCAGAACTTCCCCAGAGTTTTCCAGCCACTTCCATCTAATATTTAAGACACAGCATAAAAGTTACAGTTTATGCAGTAGTGCTGGGGAGTGAATTTTGTATTGATTTTAAAATTAGTCATTTTTAGCTTACTGTTTTATGCACCAGAAAATGGCCTCAGCTTCATTAAGAATGCTGTATATTATTAATATACATCATTAATTTATTCTTGGCACTGGGCTAGTAAAAGCACTTAAATCATTGCCCTGTCCTTAAAGTTGGACAAGTAAGGTAGTAATAAATGCGATGGGGAGCAAAGTCATTTCAGAACAGAGCTGTTGGTCCCCCCTGCTTTCCTCACACACCTCTTTTTTTGGGGTGGTCACTTGCATCTCCAGCTGGATCTGCACAAGAGTGGTGAGTCTGGAGGTGCTGAGCTCACCATCTGCAGGTCTGATTTTTGGCACCCAGGCCACTGGCACAGAGGTTGGGAAGCCCAAGAAGTTGATGAAGCAGCTGGTTTGGGTTGAGGAAAAGGGAAGGGGTGGGAATCTGCCCTTGCCTAGGACATTAGAGCCCTATCCTTGTTTTCAGGAGGGCTGGGCACAGCCTGCACCCTGGCAGGGTGAGTGCAGGAGCCTCCATGCAGCCAGCTGGAGATGGAAAGTACCAGTGCTACAGGCAGGCCTCCAAGGCAAAGGACCCAATTTCAGTCCCTGTTCTTGTGCTGGTTTATTTATACGCTATTAAAGATGTATAAAGTGATTTTTGGAGCAGACAGTGAAGCCTGTGCCTCTCTGCTTCCAAGTGCATGGTCTGGTTGGCTGGTTACAGACTTCTGCTTGCTTTCCCATGTCCTTTTTTTTGGTGTTAGATTCTCCCATATTGGACACTGATGTTTCTCAAATGGCATAAAAATTAAACTTTTGCCGGGTATGAACCCATCCTGGAAAGTCAGCAGCCCTTCTGTGCGGGGTGTTTCATGTGACACTTCCCACCAGAATTGCTGGTAGCTGTATTCCTGCTGACTGGATGTGGTTCCATCTTCTGTGCCAGTTTTGTGGGCAAGTGGCACTCACTAATTTGAAAATACTTTTGGTTGAACTCTTATTTGGAAAAGAGCCATAATTTCAGCATTAGGTGTATATTGATAGAATGGTTTGGGTTAGAAGGGACATTAAAAACCATCTTGTTCCAACCCCCTGCAAAGGGCAGGGACACCTTCCACAAGACCAGGATTTTCAGAGCCCCATCCAGCCTGGCCTGGAACACTTCCAGGGATGGGGCATGCACAGCTTCTATGAGTAACCTGTTCCCCATCACCCTCACAGTCAAGAATTTTTTTCCTAATATTTATTCCTCTGCTCTAAAATTATTTTTCTGCTTGAAACCTGCTTGTTTTTATGGTATCCTGAAAATGAAGTTCTTTATCATTGTTCTGCCAATGCAATTAAAAGAAAAATGTAGAAAGAGACCCTGCTGCATCTGAAAAGTGCAGTCATTCTTCTCTGGCAGGAATCTATTTTACACAAATACATGATTTTGTAGCAAGGCCACCTTAAAAAAACCCCAACCAAACAAAAACCCCTTAAAGTACTTTGTGGGCATCGTGATTCACCCAAGCTTTTTGCTGTGGTCTGTTGTTGCACAGATACTGAGGTGTGACATCTGAGTTGGACTGATGGTGCTTTCAACTATCCCATCCTTCTTGGTGTTAGTTCAAGAAATACATCATGACAGATGGCATTGTTTTAAAGCTTGAATATGCTGTGCAAAGCACTGAGAGGCCCTGAACCTTAGAAAAAGCATTTTGTAAATTGGCATTCCAGAGTCTCTTTAGTCTCCTTAGCATCGCTTACAGCTGGACACATGACACATAGAAGCGCTGTTGATGTGCCTTTAGGAAGAAAGACAGATCATCCTTGGATGTGTGAGGATGTATGAGGCCGAAGGTATTGTCCTCGTGTGGTTTTATTGTTGTAAAAGCCATTGTAGTGAAAGTTACTGTAATCCTTGGTGTTCTGCTTCAGAGCCCCTTGAAGTCTGCCGTAATGGCTCCACTGAATCCTGGCAGCCTTTGAGTCGGTTTTCCCATTGTAGGGTGGTACTGATCAAACCTGGGGCTCCAAAGCTCTCCTCAGAAATGCCTCTCGCTGTGCTTTCCCTATTCTCCAGGCACTTACAAACGCTGACACAACCGGCATTTAGAAAGTTTTCTTAGATCTGTTGATGAAAAGGACTCTCTAAGAGCTCGATATTATTCTGCCATCGCATGTCAGGTTAGTGGGTTACAAAGTCTGTGCTACAGTGAGGAGCTTGCTGCCTTGGATGTCTGCATGAACCCATTTACCTCCACGTTAATGCTCTGATGATGGAGCTTTCCTTTTGGGACCAAAATCTATTATGATCGGTCTTTGACCAAGCTCAATAAATGCCTCTCTTGTCTGACTGCAAGAGTAATGTCCTAAAAGAGGTTTTTAAATTTGAAAATGTGCTTTTTTTGAACACTTTGGCTCTGTTCTACCCATGGTGCTGCAATAGGGCTGCGTGAGCCCCCAAATGGTGTTTGCTATGGCTGCAAGGAATCACCTGCCAAGTGCACACGAGCGAGGGGACACATGGCAGACACTCATTTTGTGGGGTGAGCAGTGACCTGAGGGGGCCATTCACTTCCTTGAGCTCCCAGTGTGGCTTTGGGCACGTTATTTAAATCTTCAATCTCATACTTTCTCACCTGTGAAATGGGAAGGGTAGCTGCTCTCCTGGCCCTGTGCAGGGTCGCTCTCTCCAGCAGGGATGTTCTGCCCGGTGACTGCAGCACTGGCAAGGAATGAGGTTGGAGACTGTCCCTGCTCTGCCACGCCTGCAGTGCTCCATGGCTTAGGAAAATGGGATACGAACCTGCAGCAGTGCCTTGCAGAGCTGTGAAGTTGCACTCTCTGTTCTGTGCTGTGCCTGACCTGTTTGTGAGCAGCCTGGTGGAGAGCTTTGCTGTCTATAGGTCCCTCACTGAGCAGCAGGTTGTTGGGTCTGTTCTTTTTTTTTTTAATTGTCTTTCTTTCTAGTGTTTCCAGTCACTTGGTGATACATAAAAATGCATTTTCCAATTTAATTGCTCTGACAAACCCCATTACTGGCTGACTGGGGAGCTCCCACTCTGCACTTAGATTTGCAGCATCGATTCAGTGCAGGTCTCCCTGAGAGTGAATTTAAAAAGCAGTGAGCCTCTGCTCTCAAGGAGCAGTTCCTTTCCTTGTTTAATAATGTCTATAGGAAAATTCCCAGCACTTGGCACAGTCTTCCTGTCTGCCTGTGTGCTGTCCAGATCATCCCAAAGGGTCTTGTAGCTGGAATGGGGTTTTTTACTGGTTCTGGGCTGAGTTCTGTAGAAACTTATTAATTCCTCCCCTGGTTTGTTCCTATAGGGGATGGAGGTGACCTGATTGAAAGCTTTATGTAACTAGAAACAAGTCAGACTGGCTTTACTGAGTTTTCAGTGAGGTCTCAAATATTTTAATAGCTGCAAATCCGGGATATCATTCCTAAAAAATACTGCAGATAAAAATACTCTCTGTAGCAGACCTGGACTCAGTTTGCTGTAATCATGCAGCTGGATGTGGAGAGCAGTTTGAGTACATGGAGAATTGTCCATTATCAGCTAAATATTGTGCTGAGCCCCTGCAGACACACCCAAGCCTGTGTCATCTCCCTCTCCTTGTTAGAGACTTGCTGGTCGGGTAGTTCTGCACAGAATACATCCCCAGCCTGTCTGCACTGAGAGCAGAGGCCGTGGGGACTCATGGGCTGCTCTGCAGGGCAGTATGGATTCAGGTGATACTGTGAGCAGCTTTTTATTTACAGCTGCTCCGAGCACAGCAGACAGCATGTAATGAGAGCAATTAAGGGAAGAGGGAACAACCTTGTTGATCAGCCTGTCAGAAAGGTGAGAAAGTACATGTCTGATGGGCTCTAGAAAGAGGAGAGGAGGCTCTTGGAGAGGGAAGCAGGATATATTTGCATCTTGCCTTCATTATGCATGGAAGAGGAAATACTGCATTAATGGGCAGGTATTGAACCGCCACTAACTGAAGCTTTTTAAACTGAGTCAGGAGGAGAATTGGCCAAAGAGGTTTTTGGGAATGGGGAAAGCTGAAATTTAATCCAGTCTGGAACGCAGAAGACAGAAGGAACTGGGGAATTAAGCAAACACGGTGGTGGTACTTGTAAATAAGTTAAATAAAAAAGGATTAGCCTACAGCTGAATGGAGTGAGTGCTCTGAAAATCCACAGAGAGAGATCACAAATTTGCTCTGAATTTTTGCAGGTGATTCCTATCTCCATCTTGCTCATTATCCTGTGAAGAAAGAAAAGCTGCCTCTGATCTGGAGGCAACTCTCCTGAGTCCTCATCCCAGTGACTGTGTTTGCTGTGTTTGCCTGGCTTGCAGCTACTGCACTGGGCAGGTCAGTATTTGGCTGGCTGCCTTCGCAGGCCTTTTGTTTAGGATTTGTTTAGGGCTTTGTTAGGGCTCCAGCTCCAGAGGTGGTTTTCAACACAAGGACCTGTGGATACCTTAGAGCATGAAGTTAGTGGGAAACATGTCAATGAGCCTGGGGACCTCTGGAGGAAGAGGGCAGTGAAAATGGCAGAAAATGTTTTTACTGAGGCTTGCTAGGTGAAGAAATAGCAGAGGAAGAGAGAACTTAAGAGCAAGGAAATTCTCGGGGTGGGGTGGGGGCTGGAGAAGGAGGAGCCTGAGTAGGATTGAATTATAGACAGAGAAAGTGCTCAAGAGTTGCAGCTTTTTCTATTTGCTATGACTTAGCAAAGCATGGGCTTGTATTCTGTCTGTTCCTCTGTTTTGTGTTAAATATGTAATTAAGAGGTCTGAGTAAGAACCTGTGGGCTCTGCAGAAGGAAGCAAGTTGGTGCAAATCAAGTCAACAGAGGGGGAAACTCCAGCAGAAAGATGGGAAGCAAGAGCAGGGCAGCACAGGCTGAGAACTGCAGCACACATCCACCTCCTCTTCCAGCCAGAGGTGCCACAAAACATGGAAAGCTTCCTGGGCTCTGAGCTTAGCATTTAACCTGTCCTGAGTTAAATAATCACAGAAGGAAAAATGGGCTTCCATTCCATGAAATGCTGAAACCCAGGGATGGTGATAAAATAGAGAGCGCCCAGAAGATGAGGGCAGCAGGACAGGGAGCTCGTGGTGCCCAGCAGAGCTGAGGGCCTGATTTCCGATCTCCTGTGCCTGGATCTCATCAGGGTGCTGAAGTGACTCTCCTGGATGTGGGCCAGGCTGCCTTGGAACCTCCTGAAGCTTGGGATGTGAGAGATGGTGAGAAACACAGCCCACAGCTTCCTGGTCGTGGTTCTGGGCTCCCCAGCCAGCTGCTGCTGGCTTGGAGCTGGAGGTGAATGACTTGTCGTGGGTGCTGGTGAAGCACTGCCTAATGTGATAGCTTATCCTGAGATGTATTTAACAAAATATGGCTGTGAGTATTGCACTGATCCCCTCTGGCCTCTGGAAGTGGGATAAAAGGGAGCAGGGGTGTGGGAGTGTGCAGCAGTGGATGGGCTCCAGGGATGCAGTGAGGGGGACAGGAGGCTGTGTCCCCTTGGGGTGAATGTCCCCTCCAAGCCCTGAGGGGGTGTGTGGGAGTGTGAAGCTCATGCACGTGGGTGTGAGGGGCAGGGCAAGGCAGGCAGCCCCCCGCTGCTGCCTTCCCTCCACGTCCTGCTTTCTTGAGAGCCAGAAAAGAAAATTTCACCTCCAGACGCCTGGGGAGGTGATGCTGGGGTCGCTGGGCCCTTCCCTGCAAATTAGTTCGTGGCTTTGCCAGAAATGACATCACTTGTTAGGCAGATTTCTTCATTAGGAAGCTTTCTAATCTCAGACGTGAGCGGCACAGAAACCCTCCCCACTCCTCAGGCGCTGAGGAAGCCGAGCTGCATTGCCAGTCTCTGCAGCACGCTCTGCTTATTTATCATTCATGGCATCATGTTTGTTTTATGACAAATGAACTTAATCACGATTTTCACAGTGGAATACACAGGAAAATATGCAGGATAACCATAGCTGCAGGTATAGAAAACCAAACTTAATTTAGAGAGGATATACAGGAGCACTCTAAGCAGCCAAAGAATTGAATTAATCTAATAAAAAGACTCAGCTATACATGTTTCTTCATGCTGAAACAAAAGCCCTGTGAGATAGGACGGTGCTCAGCTTCTGCATTAAACTTTTTTCTTTTGTGCTTAATGCTCAGCCAAATCATTATTTGTTGCTGAAAAGTGCATTTGGGTACTGGGAATATTTTTTTCCCCACTATGTCTTAAAGTGGAGGAGGGCAGGAATTGCGGATCATTTATTAATGCTCTGCTCCATTGTGGTCTTAATCTCCAACAGATGGGCCAGGATACTCTGGCTAACATTCAGTGTCAGCCTGCTGACTTGCACGCAGCTTCCCAATCCAAGCACGGTGATGCAGGGACTGGAAAAGGCACTGAGTGTCGTGGTCATCCTGAAATGTGATTCCGGCAATTTTGGAGGCTGAAAGTTAATCCCTGTGATGCCTTAGGTTTTAACTTTTATATTTTTCAAATCCTATATTGCCTAGTGTGTAACTCTGAAGTTTCTTGTAGCTCATTAGCTGCTCTCCTAGGCCAGATAGACACAAAAAAGCCTCTCCAAGCTTGTTATTCAAGTACGCTCAGGTTGTCCTAGGCCCAAAAGATGTAAGCTAAGGCCCCTAGAGAGGTGAAGAAATTGAAGAAATTGCATCATTAGCTGAAGTTTTAATTGGCAAATTTATGCTGATATGCATATGAACCAAACCTATAACAGTTGAAAAACTCGAGACTCATCATCCATCTTGGGGTCCATATTGGAAGCAGCCTCTGGCTCCCCAGGGTGTACCTCTGAAGGCCTTTCAAATAAATCCCTGCCTTTATTCCCTTACTCCTGTCTGGCCTCTGTTTCTAGGTAGCCACTGAAGGCACCACCTGTGCTTGGGAGAGAAGGGGATGAGCACATGGGTGTGTGTGCACATGGAAGTGCCTTGCTATGGGTGTGTTCTGGAGTAGTTTGGTTTTGGCTCTTTGATGTGGCATTTACTGCGTGGCCATGCTTGCCAGGGAAACTCTGATAATTTCCTGACAGTGCTGTACACTTCCAGTTTCAGCACCATTTCTGATCCTTATCGGTGTTTCTCTTCCTCTCGTGATACCAGAGCAGAAATTATGATGGTTGAACCAGAAAGAACAACGCTTCAGAAACCACCCCACTGCTATCAGTGGAGTTTCGTGCTGCTCCAGCCAGCTGAAATAATGGTGTGAGCTGGCTGCACTGCCCTAAAATGCATTTCGCTGTGAAGAAACATCATTAAAGGGTGGCTTTAAAGTACACAGCATTAAAGAAGAATTTAGGACAAGAAATAAAAGAAACTTTCTAGAGTGTAGCACCAGGCATCCAGAATCTCCAGGAGATTTAGTGTCCAAGGCTGGAGAGCTTTCCTTAGGAGACTGGTGACAGTAATTTGTTCAGTCTAGCAAAATGAGAGCTCCAAGGGAGTGATTGCTTCCTATAAATATTTTGAAGGGGTAAGAGCTGATTCTGACAGAATAAATAATGGACGCACTTTGGTGATGAATAAATTCAGGTTGGAAATTTAGGAGACTCCTAAGTATCAGACAGGTTGTGTAGCAATTTTCTAATGAGCGTAAGAAATCAAAAGCCAAATTGCTTTTTAAGATAGAGGTTGATGTCCTGAAAAGGGCCCTGTGACAGTGTTTGTCATTTGGCAAGAGGATGGCTTTGCCTAGTGATCCCAATGTTCTCCACTTATAGCTTTGAATTTTGTGGAAAACTGGTTCCTTTGCCCATGGAGTGTCCTTAAAATGTGTTGGAAAGCAGCAGGGGCCTGTGTGGGAGAGCAGCTTGGTTACAAAACTCTGACTCCTTGGTTTAAAGGTGTGGCAGCTGGAGAGAAACAGGATGGCCTTGTCTGAAGACCCCAAAAAATGAAATTGAGAAGAAAGTCGTGGAATATGCCAGACACCGAGGGGATGGGAAGGGCAGGAACTCGGAGTATATCACCTTACTGTGGGCCAGCCCTTGCCTTGCACATTTGGGAGGCATTTCCCTGCTTCCACTAGCCCCTTTGAACAGGCTGCCGTTCCCTCCGAGCAGCATCTCCTGCCAAGGACTGATAGGAAATGGGTTTATTTTTGAGGGCTGAAGTGCTGATGAGCAGAGGGACTTTCAGCCATTTCCAAGGCTGGCAGCAAGCCTCAAATCTGAGATATCCATCTCCTTCTTTAAGCGTGGCAGCAAGGCTGTGTTTGAACCTCTGCAACCTCTCCCTTTTCTCAAACCCTCCTGGGGCTTTGTTCCTGCATTGCCCGTGCCTCTCATGGCTTTGGATGGGACAGGAGTATCACGGAAGAGACTGATTCCCATCTGGACATCTGTGCATTCTCCACCTTCTGCATGTGCATTAGCAATTGAATTCACCAGGAAAACATGCTTCCAACCATCAAACAGCACTTCTGCATCCTCACAGCCTCTGCTGCTGAGCCACAGCCCTGCCAGGGGTTCAGCACTGCTGCTGTATTTCCACCCAGCTTTACCTTCCTGCCATCTCCCTGCATCTCTGGCCTATTCCTCTGACCACAGGACACAGCCCAACACCAGCTAAATTCATTAAAGCCGTCTCTGCTGCAGCCAGGCCTTCTGGAGCTCCAATCCCAGAGACTTTGGGAATGGACCAGAACTGGGAAACATACCAATTTTTAAGCAAGGATCTGTATCTTCAAATTGCACATCAATTTAATGAGGATAAATTATGCAGGCACTCAGACTCTGATGCACATTACTGATATTTTTAGTGTCTGGACTCTCAGGAGGATGCATCTCCGTCAGCCCAGCCGCTCTAAGAGGCAGTTGAGTAAAGTCAAATTGCAGATGGACCAAAGTCTTTTGTTTTTACCTGTCATAAAAGTGATGCCTCCAGTGCCATCTTACAAAATTCACCAGTGTCCTACTTCATAAACTTCCAGGTGAATGAGGCTGCACAATTTAGTCAGTAAAATCTAGCAGCCAAAGAGAAGGAACGTTAAAAAAAAAAAGGATAGTTGGAAGATTGTAGCACGAGTCCTGTCAAACAGTATTTAGCTCCAGCAAATCTGCTCATGGGTGTCCCCAGCCACCTCCCAGGGAGAGCGACAGATGCTTTTCAAAGCAGGCTAAGTGTACCTTCTGGTCAAAAGGCATGGGGCTGGGAGAGAGGGTCCTGTGGGGAAAGGTGGGTGGAAATGGCTCTGTCATCTCCATGTGCTACCACTTCATGTGGAGTCACGAGAATGGCTCCAACTGGAGTTAGAGCAGCCTTGAGGCAGAGCTAAGTCAGCCTGCAGCAGCCCTAAGGGGAAGAAACAGGAGGTGATGCTTCCTCAGACTCAATTCTGCCTTCCTTGGTCTCCTACCCAGGAAGGGATGGGTAGTTTTTACAAATTCTGGATTCTTCCTCCTGTAATTGATTAAATCATTCCCAGCTGATGCCTATAGTGAGAGGCAGAGCGGCTGTAATGTGCAGGGAATAGGACACAGCAGCTTATTTGACCGATTCAAGCACATAGATGATCCTGGGGGAAGGTTCAGCCTTAAATCAGCACATTTCTGCCTTAAGCTAATCCCCTCCCTGCCCAGTGTTTCCCACTGCAGCAATATCCAGCCCTGCTGGTGAGGATGCACTCAGCATCCCTCCTGCCTCCCAGCTCCCTCCAGCAGCGCGTCTGCTCCAGCCAAGGTCCCCACCCCTGACGTGGAACAGAAATAGCATCAGGCTGGTGCTCCTGACCCTGTTTCATGCTCTCATCCAGCAGACTGGCATGGCCGTGGTGCAAGGAGCTGCTGCCTTGGTGCAGGCAGCAGGACCTGCGCAGCCGCTCGCGCGTTCACCACGTTCCTCTGCGTTTGTGCACATGTTGTTCCTCACGCTCTTTGCTGCTCCAGACTGGGAAAGCTCCTTCCCCGCAGGAAGACAGGTAAAATGCCTGAGGAGGCAAGTAAAATTCCATACAGGGAGGCCACCACCTCCTCATTCACTCCCAAACATCCTCCTCTTCGGGGCTGTGTGCGCATCTGAGAATAGCTCCTTGCCACAGCCTCCTCCGCAGGAACAGCGTTATTTATTCAGAAGTGTTGGGTTTGCTCTGATAGTCTTTCTGAATTTATTCTAAAAAGAGATCTGCCTTGTGCCTGGGAAGTGCCTGGCCCTTCCTCCAAAATGGAAGTGAGAAAAGTTCCTTGTGTGTTTTTTGTGCATGGTTAAAAATAGCGTCCCAGAACTGTATGTTGGATAAATATGAATGAGGGAAGAACAAATGTAGTAGCCTTCAGAGTCTACAAATGGACAGGTATGTGTGTTTATCCTAGAGCTTCTAAAATTTGTTTTCTCGCCCATTTCATTCTCCAGTCTCTGCTTTCTTCTCTGCCTTTCTTTGTCCTTTGTTCCCATGGCTTTGTTTTAATTCTTCTGCATCATTCTCTTTTTCATTTCACTCTCACTCTGCTCTGCCTATTTCTCTTCCTTCCCCACCTCTGCTTTCCATCCTACTCCACACCTCATCTTTTTCTTCTTTCCCAATACTTCTCCCTGTTCTTAGCCCATGCTCCCTGTTCTCCCTCTTGTCTCCTCATCCTTTTCACTCTGGGGACTCTCGATCCCCAAAGACAACCCTGACCTGGGTCGCCAGCACAGCCTTTGGCTCAGGAGTAGGGATGGCAGCCAAAGGGAGGTGTTTCATTGCATCTTGGATGTGCAGATAGAAACATTGCACTGAAATGGCTGATTACACTTGTCATCTTGGTCAGAATCAGACATAAAATCCTCAAGCCTGTATCTGACATATTTAAATAGATGAAAACGTTAAAAATGAAGAGTCTGCCCATATGTTGTGAGTGTCTTACAGTGACAGACCTGAATGTTTATCCACATGAAGGCCCTTTCACACTACGAAACAGTGTTAAATGGCTTCAGGGTAAGTGGATTTGAGCCAGAGAGGGTATAAATAGCCTGCTGGAAATGCTCTTCCTGCTGTCTCCCATCCTCAACTTCCCTCATCGCTTCCATTTCCAGTTTTTAAAGGAGAAAAATATTGGTTGTTGTCTTTGGGATATTTCAGGTCGGTCTGGGAGCTGTGTGGGCCTCAGCAGCTCTTTTTGTGTTAGAACCCCACGGCTGATGGGAGCATCGGCTGGGCTCATGGGCTGTAAGGATAGAGCCTGAGCTATGGAGCATTTGGGGAAGAAAGCATCAAATACTACTTAGTGAAATCCCCAACTTATTGTGGAAAGCCATTGCCTAATAAATTAGTTGTCTTTAAACTCTGAAAGCCAGTTTTCCTCCTGGAAGAGGAATTAAATGGAAGGATGTAGACACTTCTGTTTTAGAGCATGGGCAGCCTCGTTCTTCCTCCTTCCAGTGCCCTCTGTCCCTCCTCAGCTCTGTACTAACTTAATTTCATGTGTGCTAAAGAATGTGCACTGCACTAACATTCAGCATCAGCAAAAAAAAGTGTTTATTGTTCTTCTTAGTGAAAAGAAAGTGTTCAGAAAGGTCTACTGAAAAATTAAATATCTGCGGGGTCATACTCTAAATTCTTGTGAAAAAAGGAGGGGAAAAGGGCTGAGGTTTAATGTGTTTGCTTGGGCTACCAAAAACACCCATTGCCTGCATTTAAGTTAAAGCATATTTTGTTCACTTCTGGAAACTTTGCTGTGAAGAGGCAGCTTTGGGCAAGCTGAGCCTTTGGAAGTGGAGTTCCGTTTGCTTTTCACCCTCCACAGCTCAGTGCCACAGTTGATAGCACTGAGGGAAGACAGGATGTGGTTAATCCACTGCCTGGATCAACTGGTGTTGGGAGAGATGGAGAATGGAAAGCCATTCAGGCAAAGATGTCTCTTGCCCCTGCTGCACAGCTCCTTTCAATAGATGGGATTTTGGAACTGCCATTTATATTAATACTGAATATGATGTTGCTATAGCAACTATATGATGTGGTGAATAATTTCACGGGCTTAAATCCAAAATGCTGGGAGCTAAGATGGGTCTGAGCATGATTTAGGACTTTGGTCATGTGGGTTCTGTGCTGGAGTGATTGGACTTGGGGAGAATTTAGGGTAGAAGATAAAAGATGCTTCTCTGAAGGGAGCCTGGACCCTGTTAGGTGCAGCTGGGGTGGGATAGTGAAAATTAAGGACACCCTCCAGAGTCCCCCTTATGCACCTATTTGCACATGCTGCCATGAGGGACCCTGGTGCACAGCAGTTCCCTTTTGGTATCAGGAGTTTGCTGTAAACCAGATCTGACATTTAGCTTCAGGTCAAATTAAATTGATTTGACCTAGAATGATTTTTATTGGTTTGTTTTTGTTTCACATTAAAAAAATCGTTTAAAAAAAATCTGTTACAGCTCAGTTCCAAGCAGAATTACTTCCCTTTAATTTTCTCTCTTGCCAGACTGAAGAGTCTCTTATTTGCCCAGTTTTCATCTGCAGTGCTAATTTACAAGAGGCAAAATTGGGTTGTTCATGGTGGTGCCAGAAAAGGACATCTGGAACCCTGTCAAAGGGCAGAACTGGAATTCATTACTTCACCCAGATGTGCTGTAATGGGGAGATGGTGGCACCCCTGTGCTCCCTGTTACACTCCTCTGCCCTTTTCCCTCAAGAAATATACCTTGACATGTAGCCTAATTTTATGTCTTAACTTCAAGCCACTTTTTCTCCCTTCCTCTAAGACTGACTAATTCCCTCCCTTCACTTATACCTTGAGAGCATTTATAGACTGTGATCCTGTTCTCCCCCTCCCTTCCCTCTACTGTACAATATAAATTTATCTGTTATTCCCTCCTCCAAACTGGTCCCAGGTGTCCTGCTCTCCAGGGCTTGTGCCATCAGCATCTTCTGTAGCTTCTCTGCATCTTCCTGTTCTTATCCTGGACAGGGAGAACAACCCACAGAAATGCCCTGCTCCTGGGTCTTCTGTGCTAAAGGACAAGGTACAGACAAATGACGGGGGTCTCGTCCCCCTGCCCTGTCCATCCCTGTCAGGGACTTTCTCTTTTACATTGCAGGGTTAGTCCATGAGCTCTTACTTATTTCATTTCTGTCCGTGGGCTGGCTCTGGCCTCCTTTAGTGCCCTGCTGGGTGTTCAGTCGTGCTCGGGCTGCTGCACTGCACACACGCTCTCACTCCCGAGGGGAATACGCTGCATCCCTGAGCGCAGAGTTATCCACTGATGCATTTACATCACCCTGGCTGAGGTTTTTAATGCAATGAATGATTACCAGTGTCTGATACTGCATGTAAAGAAAGACCTCTCTCCAGGACATTTTATTGTCTTAATTCCCCTGTTATCACTTTATCCATCTGAGTGATATCATCTATGTATGTTATGAGTTGATTACCAGAGAGAAGCAAATGTCAAAATTACAGGAGAAAATGAAGTTTCCCTCACTCAGTATTTTTCCTTTGCTTCCTAAAGCCAATATTATAGCCAAGAAGGCTATTAGACTTAAATTTTTTTTTTTTTTTTAAGCACAAGCCAGAGACTGGACATGACTGAGCAATATGTGCTGGCAGCACAAAATGTCAGCTCTGTCCTGGGCTGCATCAAAACCAGTGTGCACACTGGGTTGAGGAAGGGGATTCTGCCCCTCTGCTCCGCTCTGGTGAGACCCCACCTGGAAAGCTGCATCCAGCTGTGCAGTCCTCAGCACAGGAAGGACACTGAACTCTTGGAGTGAGTCCAGAGGAGGCCGCCAAGATGCTCCAAGGGTTGGAGTTGCTCTGCTCTGGAGGGCTGAAAGGGCTGGGGGTGTTCAGCCTGGAGAAGAGAAGGCTCTGAGGTGACCTAATTGGAGCTCTTCAGTACCTAAAAGAGCTACAGGAGAGGGGCTGTTTGCAAGGGCATAGAGTGACAGGACCTGGGGGAAATGGCTTCAAGCTGGCAGAGGGTGAAGTTAGATTGGAGATGTGGAAGAAATTCCGGGCTCTGAGGCTGCTGAGGCCCAGGCCCACGCTGCCCACAGAAGCTGCGGCTGCCCCATCCCTGGCAGTGTTCCAGGCCAGCTTGGATGGGGCTTGCAGCAACCTGGCCTAGTGGAAGGTGTCCCTGCCCTTGGCAGCAGGGGTGGAACTGGATGATCTATAAGGTCTCTTCCAACCCAACCCATTCTGATTCTAATGCTTAAGCATAGCTAGAAGTGGTGCTCTTCCAAATGCCCTCTGGCTCACTGACAGTGGTAGACTCTAAAATTGGGCTTTTCCCAGAAGACAAACTGCTTCACTTGCCCTGAAGTTTTCTGGATCTCCTCTCTCTTTGAAAACAGCTCAGAAAAAAAAACCTGCTTGCCATACTTTCGTATTCTCTTTGGATGTTTTTATCATTGTGGCGCAAACCTGCAGGTGAATCAGCAATATCTGCAGAGATGCCCTGTCCAGAACTTGTTCTAGAAGCTGCTCTCTCCTCAGCTGAAGTGCTGTATCTGGTGTATCTGCTGGGATGGAAAGGTCCTTGTTGGTCATCACAGATGCAATTCTGACTGTTGTGTAGCTGTCTTCCAAAAGTAGCTTGTGCTGGAGCCTGAAGCAGGAGAGCTGCTCCAGGTCGTGTATTCATCCTGTCTCTTCAAGCAGGAGCACCTCCACTGATTGCATCTGAGAGTTACTCCTGTAACTACTCTCAAAAACTTCCAGTTGTTGAGAACTGAAACCTTCCTGGTCTGAATAGGAAACCCTTTCAGCGCCTTCTGCCCCCTCTAAGGCCAGGGTGGTGTCAGGTTGGGAGTCTTGGGTGTTTCACTGGGGGAAGGGACATCCTTTGGAGGAAAACAGACCTCCCTGCGATTGAAAACCTAAGTTTTCATTGCAGCTTTTCCTAGAAATCCTGCAGCGAGTGTCAGTGAGGCAGCAGCGCTGTCGGCACACGGATGGGAGGACAGGCAGAGCCACAGGAGAGAGCTCTCTGCTCCTGCCTTTCCCCGCAGCTTCCACAGGCGCCTGACCGTTCCCATGCACTCTGGGAAAGCTGCACGAGGTATCAGGGCCTGTGTAATTATCCCCAGCTTTTCCCTCGTGGAGCCAAACCCCAGCTGTGCCGCTGAGTGCCGGGAGAAGCTCCTGACGGGGAGGTTGGTCCTGGCGCTGCTGTGGAGCTGCTGCCCCCCTCCTGCTTTAATAACACACAGCAGTTCCAGCAAATGGTTGGTTTGAACCGAGGTTGCTCTGCCACAGCCTCAAAAGCTTTCAGGAGTGCAGACTCTGCTGTCAGTAACTCTGCAGAAGGCTGTGATTTAGCCACCAGCCTCTGCTGTGGGGAGCTGGGTCCCCCTGCAAGGAACTAAGGAAGGAGCAGGAACATCTCCTGGGCTCTCAGGGAGGGTGACCGTCAAACTAACCTGTGTTCCTTGAAATCTGAATTATGCCTCCACTCAGACCACAGACTTGAAACTTTCTGGCTGCTCTCCTGGGTGGGTGGATAGTTTTGGTGTCATGTATTCACAGTAAAGAGAGGAAAGGGCTTGTGGTTGTATTGGTTCTTCACTAACGTAGAGTGAAGGGTGGGGTAAGTCTGAAAAACGTCCTCCAGGGTAGTGAGGTATCTGGGGAGGATTTTCCTGTCTCTGCTTGGAGTCAGCTCATCTGTCACAGTAGAAGTGATTCAGTGGCATGTAAGGAAAGGAGAGACCTTGATGGCAAGGACATTTCTAGCATTAGTTATGGCACACATGGCCCGATCCTCCTCAAGCAGACGCTGGAGCCAGCAGGTTGATGCTGATTTATGACTGCAGTGGCTGTGCCCCAAATTCTGAACTACTTTGAGAGGTTTAACTTTTAATATACATTTGAAAACTTTTTGATTGATTTTCAGATGCATTCTAGAAGGCACCACCTTCTAGAAACAGAAAGAAATCACTTAATGTCCAAGGAAACCTCATTAGCACTTCGATCAGAGTCTGCTGCCTCACCTGACTCTGCAGAACCTCCCCATTTCTCTTTTCTTCTTTAAATATTTTCTGATATTATACGTTCTGGATCCTACTCAATGCTCTACAGGATCTTTTGTCCTAATGTTTCTGTTGNGCGAATCAAACCACTACACTTGAGTCACAAGAGTCAGCACACTTGGTCCTCTGGCCTTTATGGAGCAGGTCACGTTGAGGTGGGAAAACCCTGGGTGGAAAGAGAGCTTGATGGTGATTTTTGATATTTTTCTGTGTCTGCCTGCATCAGCCTGGTACTGCTGTGTCCTCTCTGACCTAGATTTCCCTGCTGTCCCCTGGGCATTAGATTTGATCCTGCTTTGTGGCCAGTAGTGCCTTGTCTTCAGACTCTATTTGTTGGCTCCCAGGGCCTCGTATTTCCTTGTCTGGTGACGGTTTTATGCAGGTGTAACTCTTGTGCCTTTGATGGAGTCACTCCTGATTTACCCGAGCCCGCAGTGCCTGACAGCTGGTTTTCTCCCTGAATTACTGTGCCTGACACATCGCTGTAGGTGTTAGGCATTGTCACAAAATTAATTTTCCTCTTGAGAGCCCTCGGTGATTTCAGCTGAACTTCTTTGCAATTGTCACTCTGTCTCCCTGGATGATTCATGCTGCTGGTGTGGCTTCAGCCTTGGGGAATGGGGAGCGAAGCCCGAGTGCAAGACCCCTTTTTGCTTTTTCTCTCACTTTTTGGTAGCTGGATTTCTATGAGAAAGCATGGTCAGGTATGAGTGGCATAGAGAGAACTCAGCAGACCCTCCAGATGTGTATCAGATTCTTACTAAAAACTTGTATTTCAGCAAAGCTCTTCTCCGGCACTGGGTTTTCCCTCTCTGTGGAAGAGCCTGAAGCTGCAGGGCAGTGATTCCTGTCCAGGGTTTATCTCAGCATCAAAAGCAGCTGGCGTTGGCATTCCTCCCTTTTCCAGGTTGAGCTGGAATCTGTAGCTCTGTGGCTGGGAATTGACTTGGCGCAATCACGAAAAGCTGAATTTACAAGGAACTGGGACCCAGCGAAGGTGGGGCTGGGTGGGCTGAAGGTGCCTGGGACAGGACATTCCAGGGATGGAATCTGGCCAGGAGAGAAGGTGGTTCTGCAGGGGAGATTGGAGGACAACCTGGTCTGAATTTGAAGCATGACCAACTGCTTTGGAGCAGTCTGGGGGTAAAAAGAGTGAGCAGCTGAATTTCCTGAATCATGCTGGAAATGGGATTTAGGTATTTTGAAACTTAAAAGACGAATGAGATTTAGCCAAACACACCCAGATTTTGTGAGATGCTTTGGAGTCTATTGCTCTAAAGGGAGTTGGGTCCCATTTCAGGTAACGGAAAAGCACGATTTAGGTGCCAATTCACTTAGTACTTGGAGTATTTATGTCGTGGGGCTCAGTGAAGTTTTATCATTCCAGGGAAAATGTGACTACAGTGAAATAAGAAAGAATTAATCTTTTAAGTGGGTTTTAATTATCCTCAGGAAATTGCATTTGATGGTATTTTAGGTAGTATCTTGGTGTCATTGAAACCTACCAACCAGTCATGTTACTATCATTGGTGTGAAAACCTTTTTTACCTGAACCAGATTTTTGCTAACTCACTAAATGATATTTATATATATGTGTGGGTTTTTTTTAATAATGCTGCACATCTAGCAGCATTTGCGACTTCATGCACATTTCAAATCATTCTTGTGCTTTCTCAGGCCTCCTTTTAAAATGTTCTGGATTTTTCATGCTGTCCAGAGTACTGTGGAGGGCTGTCACAGACCTTATGCCAGGGTTTCCTGCCAGGTCAAACTGGAGCTCTCCGAGACCATTTATTGAAGCAGAAAGCCCCGAGGTCGCATGGGAGTGGGAAGTGCTGAATCATTTACGATGGGCTCACTTTGCACGCTGCTGGTTGGCTTTGGGGCCCCTGCTCAGCATCCCCTGCCAGACGCTGTGAGCTCCCTGGATGTCCATGGGAGCCGTGGATATTCAACATCACCAAACCAAGCTCTGCTCCCCTGTTTGACTTGGTTTGGTCAGGGGTGCACCACGACACCCACAGTGGCTACTCAGCAGCAGCAAAAAGGTGGGCCTTGGTATCTTTTGGGAGAGGCAGTGACAGGGAGACAATAGCTGCTGTGGTGCAGAATCTGTGGCCGAGAAAAAGATGCTGTTAATATCCTGCTGGGGTGGAGTGGACCTGTCTGGATGATCTATAAGGTCTCTTCCTGTTTCCTACACATCCCTCCCACAAATGGGGCTGTAGCACTCCACAGCAGAGCCAGGACCTGATCCATGCCTGCCCAGGTGTTGGAAGAAACCAGAAGCTGGCTGGGGCAACAGGAAAAGCCCCCAGGCAGGGCCTTGGGGAGAACCATAATGTGATGATGACCTGCCACCAGCTGCTGAGGGAAGTTTCTCAACCAAGCAAACTGAGGCTCCCAAAAATTAGGGCCTCCAAGGGTTAGATTCTGAAAGGGATTTGTCCCCTGCTCCAGCCCATTACAAGAAAGCGGGAAGTTGATAGAGGTTGCTGATCCTCAGCAGCCAAGGTTTTTGGGAGCTGGGATCCCAGTTGGCCCCCACTCCCCCATATGTTTATCATGTGGAGGACTGAGATTGGGTATCCCTGCATCTGAAAGCTGCAATGCCTGTTTAAAATAGACAGCTAAAGCCGTGGAAAAGTGATGAAACTCCAGATGGGAGGCTGTAGTAACTCATATCCTCTGCAAAATGACCTGAAGGAGAGATTTTACATGCACCAAAGCTTATCATTAACTTCCTCCCACATAGGACTCGCCTGCAGCTCAGGTACCATGAATCAGAAGCCACTCCAGTGAAATCAATGAAGTAACCAGAGTGTCAATAGGATTAAGCCTGTTTTTTCCACACTGTCCTTTTGCCCTCCTACCTGTGCAGGAGACAGCACCTGCCATGGCAGCGTTTCCTCTGGTTGCTGCGGGATCTGGAGGAGAAGGATGAATAACTCGCCCAGCTGAGGCTCTGACTCACTCCTGTCCCCAGGAGCTGAGGCACAGACTGTCAGCTGCTGGAGACAGCAGGGAGCAGCCTTCTTGCTGCTCTGTGTTTCCCAACACAGTCAGGAGCATGCAGAGAACCAGGCGGAAGGAATAATAGAATAGGATCGTCTATGCTTCTGATACATCCGATTTTCCTGTAGCATCTATTGTGCAAATGAATCCCCAAACGACGCTCGGGGCGTGGCCGTTCGTGTCTGCCAGTGCCGTTTGTGGAGATGTATCTTTGTTGCAGACAGGATTGAGAGCTCTGGAGGAAAGGAAGTTGCTAACCTGTAAAGTGGGTTTGAGAATCCTGAGCTAAAACAAAGAGCACCATCTCCTGGCAGCTGGGAATAGCTGGCACTGCTTCCAGGGATGCACACCCCGTTGCAGCTCTCCTGCAGGCAGCTTGCTGCTTTCTCTGTCTAACCTAGAGCAGCTGGATGTGGGATAGCTCAGGGCTGACAGCAGGCTCTGGCCATTGGGAAAGGCTAATCCAGGGGACACTGGGAGCTGATCCAGTGGTGTTACGCACAGCACAGTGATGCCTCTGCTTGGCATGAGAGTTCTCAGCCATTTGGGTTTCCAGCTCTACTTGAGTTGACACAAAATTGCTAAAGTACTCTTGAGTTTTGTTTGGATATTGAAGTGTTTGGGGTTAGAAAAGTCGTGCTGAAGGGCCTTGCAGAATTGAGAGCATGACTCCCAAGTGCTGCACTCAAATATCCCTCAGGGTGGCCAGAGATTTCCGAAGCATTGGGTGATTTGGGTTGGGGTTGAGCAATGTCTCTGCCACTCGTGCAAACTGCCCTTGTCACTGCCAGGAAGGTACTACTCAAGGACATTTGGAAATCTGGGGCTTTCCTGAGGTTTGGGTTGAATTTGAAATCAAGCAGAGAGCAAAAAACAGCTTGATCTGGATCCAAAAAAATGGTGTGCTTTGAATTTGGAGACAGACTTGGGACTGCTGGTCTGTCTGGGTAGGGCAAAGAGGTGTGGAAAAGTGATGTCACACTGAACATCTGTATAAAGGGGTGTATGGATACAGATGAGAATACAGTAAGATACTATGGGTTTTAAAAAGGAAGGTAACTAAGTTGGAGAACTAAAAAAGGAAAAAAATGAGATATCATGTATCAGAGTCAAAAAATAGGAGAAATTCCTTCCCTTTTTTTTTCTTCCTTTTTTAAGTGTAAGTGAGGAATAAAAGGAAGCCAAGGTCAAGCAAAGGCTTTTTGCTAGTGGCTGATGACAAAATTGTGAATTTGGTACAGAAAAAAAAGGCAGGACTGTTTAATAGCTACTTTTGTTGTGCATTTGGAAGAAAGCAGGAAGATACATTTTCCTAATGGTTGTGGCTGAATGATAAAAATGAGGAGAGGCTGGAATGTAAATTGCTGGTGTGGGACTGGGAAAGAGAGAGGGCCCCCAGCTGGGGTTTGATCTCCAGATGCAGATGTTTAGGTGATGGCAGCTCCTGGGCAATGGGACTCTCCTGCACCACTGCCAGGTACCATGGAATGCCAATGGTGATTCCCACAGCCTTGCTGTGAAATCAGCTTTTCAAGGCAAGAGGGTAATTATAAAGTAAAAAGCTTGGCAAAGGGCCACACTACCTCCTTGAGCCTTTAAGAGAATATAGGATATCATTTTAAGAGCCAGGCTTTAGTCTCAGTGCTGAAAGTAAGTTGCTACATATCGCTGAGCTCTGAGGTGGCTTCAAGGGTCTTGGTTCAGGGCGGAGTTGCCATTCTGGAAAACACTCGTCACTCAGCTTTGGCCTCTTTATCTAAAATCTCTGGGTGACACCTTAAGGGCTGAGGTACTGCGAGTGACCTGTGGCCTGAGAGACCCTCTAGCATCATTTGAGGCCAGTCAGACAAGAGTATCCCCTTGTTACTATCTCTAATTAATGAATTACCGCAGGTCAGCCAGTGTCCCAGTGGGACAAGCTGGACCTTGTTGCTGTGGGAGAGAGCTGGGGAGACCCTGCTGCAGGGAGCTCACAGCTCTGCAGCACTGGGACAGCCAGTAATGACTCCTGAAGCTCAGTATCCAAAGCAAAAAGTCAGAGCCAATTATTCAAAAGACTTACGGGAATTTGCTGGAAGCTGCTTGTTCCCACTTTTCTGCTTTTGTCTGAAAAGATCGCTGAAACCTTGATTCCTCCAGTTGCAACCAAAGAGATTTTCTCTTCTCTGCACAGCTTCAGGCTGTAAAAACTGCATCACCTAATTAAAGATTAGTTCTTCCCTCTCTTCTGCAGAAAAATCAATGGTTTTGATGAAATCAGTGATGCACAATAAATACGGAACCTCGCATTGAGGGGTTGCCAGCTGTTCTGGGGAACTGAAATTTCACGTCACGGAATCATGGAATGGTTTGAGTTGAAAGGGACCTTAAAAATCATCTTGTTCCAACCCTCCTGCCATGGTCAAGGACATCGTCCACTAGACCAGGTCCCTCAAATATTAATCTGTCTGTGCCAGTGAAGATCACCAGAGCTGCATGTGAAGCTTGACAGGTTAATATGAAATAAAGTTATTTTATTGAATGTTGAGAACAATATTCTGAAGTGATCAATTTTAATAAGGCCGAGAATACCCTAGTTGGAGAAAAAAAAATCAGTTTTATTTAAATCAGCTCTTTTTCTTGTCTGGGATCCTCAGATAACTTTTTGTTCCCTCTTCCAGTATGCTGCAGCAGTGCAGCTTGCCTTGATCCAAATTGGTCTTCAGCTGCCTTTCTTAAATTAAGAGCTACTCTGCATGGAACCAATGATTTCTAAATTATTTCCTGTCTCAATTGCTAAATAGCTCTAAATCCAGTTCCATAGGAGAGAGTTTCTGGAGCATTCACTTATTCTGAGCAAACAAAACAGTCATTTTCCAATATTTTTTTCCCTTTGCAGTTGATGAAAACACATGTAACTTGCTGAGCATCTCAGCTGTGCTGGAGTGATTGAATCAGACCCATTACTTCTTAGCTGGTTGCAGGAAGTGAAATTATTTCCTGAGGGCTCGTGTTACGAGAAAGCACAACTGCTGCTCTCAGGAACTGAATAGCTTTCCTTCACCTGAATTGGCAGGCAGGTTTTTGGGTAGTTTTGAGTGAAATCCAGATTTAAAAAGCCCCAACTTTTGTAACAAGGGTAAATTCAGACCTGATACTGTCATCTGTTACCAGTGCTATTCAAGGCTTCTCCTTCCCACGGATATTGAACCAAATAAACTTAAAGTCAGAGAGGGCATTGCTTAATCACCAAGCTCTGAATACCCCATTCTTCAGCAAAAATCTGCTCAGCTATTATCAGTTTCCATGTCTTTAATAGCCAGCCTAATAGCTGATACATTCACACTTCCCAAATGAGAGGCAGTTTTAGCAATGGCTTTAAATCATTCCCAGTGGAAACAGGGAGTTACATTAAATCCTATTAATTAGGCAATTTCAGCTGTCTTCAGTGCTTTTGACTCTGCTGTCGCCTTGAGAGTTGGGATCCCCATATGTCCTGCTAATGTGAGCCCTCCCCTTGCTCGAATGTGCTCACATACCCTGAAACTCTCTCTCCTCCTCAACCCCAGTAGGAAATGCATTTTCTGTTTTCATTTTTATTTGCAAAACTGCTGCAGGAAAAAAGAAAAGGTTTATGATGGACAGTAATTCCACTCTAAATCAGCTCTTGCATTAACATCTGCTACAGTACAAGGTTTGTACTATTTGAAAATGTGATGTTTGTGTCAATGACTATTTCAGGGTTATTATTCTTCCTGATGAGGAATAACCTAAAGAACAGGATGGTATTTTCCCAGCATCTCTTTATCATCGTGGCTCTCCTGTGAGCTGCCTTGGCTCGCTGTAACTCCTGCTATGAAGCACCTGACACAAATGCATTAGAAACTCTTTCACTGCTCTATTGATCAGCATTGCTAAGAGCTGCAAATGCTTGTGCATCTGGCTCCCATGTACTGTGGACAAAGCACAAATGAAAGCTGTGAACAGCATCTGTGAATATTGGTTTGGCGGTGGCTTCAATCTCCCTTGACTCTGTTTGTGCTCCCTCTCTCCTAGCAATAGTGGGATGTTTGTAGGAAGGGATTTTTGCCCACTGATGGTGTTGTGACTGTATTCCTCAGGAGCAGAAAGTATTCCACAGCCATCTTGAGCTGATCCACAGCTACTCAGAATCAGTGGGACTTTTCTAGTGGATTCGGTGGGCTTTGGGTCAGGTCCAGGAGGCACTGAGGAAGCATTTAATGAAAGAGCAGCCCTGAAACCCCGTGATTTAGACAGCCACTCACCCAGCACAAATAGTAAATTACAAACAGCAGATACTGGCAGCAACAGGCATGAATAGCCTGTAGTCAGCAATTCACAGCCTGAAATATGTTGGCGTAAACAATGCATCAGATAATTCCAGCTAACCAACACATTTGTGAAAATCTAAGCCTGTTTATGGATAATTTTCAAAAAGGCAAGTTCAGCAAGAAGAGCACTTGCAAGGAATAGACCCTTTCCCTTTTTGCTTACTGCTCATTTAGAAGTGTGTTCTGGGTATGAGCTTGTCCTTGCAAGGCACTGGATGACATTAGGTAGAACCTGGGTGCTGGGGCAGCCCAGTTTATCCCTCATTCTGCTTTGGCTTTGCTGTGGTTTTCCACTTAGGCTTCATTCTCACATAGCTTTGCTGTTGGGACGGAGTTATTCGGAGCAGTGAGGATGGGGGCTGCCTGCAGCAAGTTACAAAAGCATCTCGCAGCCCCGAGTGAGCTGGCAGGAAAATAGAAGGTGAAATTTAGAGTAGGTAAATGTAAAGTTACATAGATAGAGAGGGGGAAATAAACCCCAAGTTCACACGTGTAGGAAAAATCTCCACAGTGACCTCCACCACTCTGAGGCAAGAGCTTGCCTTGGTGATAAATGTTTCCATGATAAGTTCTGTGCAGTTCTACACCGCAGCGAGAACACCCAGCTGAAGGCTGGGAATGACTGGGAATGGATGACTTTCCACCTGCTTGCTGCAGCACCTCTTGCTCTGTGCTCCCCTGTGTCAAAGGCTGCTACGAATCCCTGGCTGTGGGGATGGAGCTGCTGCCTTCACGGTGTGTGCAGGAGCAGATTGGAGGACTGGTGGGGAGCAGCAGCACCCAGAGCCAGGGAGGATGGGGACACAGAAGCAGGTAGCACAGAGTAGGCTGAAAAGCAAGGCGTGGCACTTTTGGGTTGTTTTTCCCCTATGCTAACAGGTTTGCCCTCGTAATAGGAGAGGAATGTTGTTCCCACCCTAGAGGCGATCCAGGGAAAAGAAGTTGCTTGCAAGACATCACAACTCTGAACAATGCAAAAATGCGATGAGGGAAATGATCACTCTGCCTTTGTGCAGGGCTTGGGGGTGTGTGTGTGTCAAATCCAGTGAGGCTGTGCGGTAAAATAAAGCCTTCAGCTACAACACAGAAGTATTACGGGGTGGGGGGGNGGGCTTGGGGGTGTGTGTGTGTCAAATCCAGTGAGGCTGTGCGGTAAAATAAAGCCTTCAGCTACAACACTGAAGTATTACGGGGGGGGGGGGGGGGAATACTGCTTCAGGGCTCACTAAATGAGCTGCACACGCCTGATGCATGGAGGGCTGTGGGGAAAAGCAGTTGTGATGGTGTTTAGAGGTGGTGTCATTCTCTGTGTGCCAGGAGAAAGGAAATACTCAAATGCAAGCAGCTCGGGAACTTTCACCCTGACATTTCCCAGCTTCTGGCTTTGCAGCTGCAGCAGTGTCCCTTTAGCATTACAGCGAAGTCTGCACTGTGTGTGGTAGCCCAGGCACGCGTGGAGCAAGTCGGGAGCCCCACATCCCTTGCAGGTGATGAGCAGAGGTGGGAGAAAGCCAGGCAGACCCTGTGATGCTTCGGCACACGAGGGGTTAACAGGCTACGCCCTCCCGTGGGCACCAGCTCCTACAGACACTGGCTTTGTTCCTCGTCATCCCATTTCCTCGGCCCCTGTAGAAATCCGTCTCTCCCACCTCCCCCGTGGGGGATCTCGCTGTTCCCGTCGTTGAGCTGTGCTTTGTGTTAACGCTGCCGAGAGAGAGTGGCCGCTGTCTCTAATTTAATTAGCGTCATCCCCAGGAACTGAGAGCGTGGCAGAGGGAATTAGAGGCAGCGTATGAAAATGATGCATGCGTTTAACCACCTTCATGCCAGCATGATTTCTAGATGATGCACACGGGCTTACAGCTTCCTGAATGTGCGGAAATCACTAAATGAGGATGTTTAGTTTCTGCCTTGGTGTTTCACAAATTTGGGGTGGCTACTCTTAAGAGAAAATGTAATCTAAATCTGCTTGCCAACTTTCCCTCTGAATTCCTGTCCAGCAGAATTTTTTACTTAATGAAAATTTCCTTTGTATGAAACGTCCCTACTTCTATGAATTAAAAAAAAAAAAAT